>JBBPOL010000348.1:0-14754 GCA_038091435.1 Leccinum variabile | reverse complement strand
CTGGTGAATTGGAGTCGTCGTCGGAGTAATACGGTGAACGCGGGTGCCGGTGTCATCGATCCCGGTACCGACCTCCATACGGATACGGATCCCGATGATGATAACTCCTAGGGGGAGAACGCGAAGCTTCACGACTACGCGAAGAACGCGCAGGACTGTGTGTACGAATGGAAGGAGATACTTGAACACGATCTCTGTGTCCGAACCGTCGGTATGAGCTGGTTCACGACTGTTCTGTATCATCGCCGTCATCTGGAGCTCAAACAAGTTGAGCTTCGCACCCTCTGCACCGTGAGCCCAGAGTGAGATGACGAGCATGTTGATCGGGTAGCGCAAGCGTGAGCGCGTGGGGGTAGGAGTAAAAGAAAAAAAAGGTACTTACGGACTGGGAAGTAGACCTGAGGACCCGATGTGGTTCACTGCATGGTACATCAGAACCGATGGCGAGCGCGAGCCGACGAAGAGGGGTGGTACGTACCATACTTGCCCATCTGGTATCCGTTGGCGTAGAACTGAGCGGTGGGCGTATGCAAGCGAGTGGTGACGAGTGGCAAAGGTGGGCGTCGAGAGACGCTCGTTGCTGCATCGGATGAAGGTTTCTGTCGATGATCAATTCCACTGCGCCTGTTGAAACTTCAAATGTTGTAGCTCGCCGTCCTTTGCGTCGAATTGCTGGGGGAGGATACTTGCGTGTGTTCAGTGCGGAAGATTCGCCAAATATGAATCATCAGTGTGTCAACCCTTTCGACATACTTGCTAGCTCCTCCCGAGCATTAGTCTCAGCTGTGATATGTTGCGCAAGGTCAGGATAATCCTTGTTCAACGCGGGGTGGAGTAACGGCAAGACGGCTAACCTATGACAAAGACGCTCAAAAATCTCCTTGCGGATTCCCAGAATCATAGTTAGTGCCAGTTGTGAGAACCGCGGAGAAGAAAAACTCAGTCAGTAAGGTTGGTGAACTCCTCTGAGGAATAAGTGAGGAAACCATTGAAAAGGTTGACGGTGAATGTATGATACCTCGAACGATCAATGGCGTCATTAGAAAGCGTACAACATGACTCCCCGAACCTGGAGGACGAGACTCGTTAGCGAAAACGACGACGACGCAACACGCGATCAAAGCGCTGGCTAGTACTCACCGGCACCCATCGCCTCGATCGCCGACTAGAATGGCTCCTCCAGCGCCACATGAGCATCCAAGCGTCCGCATGTCCGCCGCAATGGTGATTGACGCCAGGTTGACGTACGGGAGCACGACCGGCGGACCTTCGTTCAGCGTACGACAAGTGTGGGTCCATCCCGCGCACGGTTTCTTCTTTCGTGATGGCCTTCAAGGGTGCCACTCATCATCAAGGGGAGGCGGGTATAGTCGCTGTGTGCGATTACAGATTTAACAAGAGATGGAGATCGCCTGCGGGATGGGGAGGGAACGTGGGGGTAAGGTGTGGAGCTGGTACTATTCATGCGTGCCACTGAGTGGCTGCCAGTGGTCTCGCTTATATAATTCCATAACTTCAGGAGGCTGCGAGTGAGCTCTGCCGCAGATCATCGGGCCAGTTTAACGAGACGACTTAATTCCATGTGGGATAGATATCCACTCATTCAGGAAGGAATACGACTCTTCGACAAGGCCTTTTGACTGACGATTACATAACGAAACCGCGCATAACACCACTATTCCGCAGACAGTCAAACGTATGCATGTGATAAAGAAACAACGACTCGGAAACGTAGATTCAGATATATCGTATAGAGCAGACGTAGTCGTAACTAGTAGCATACTGAATTGACGGTTCACAACGTGGAGTACGAGGTCACAACGACTGCAACCTCGATGAATCTATGTAAACCATCAGGTCCAACTCAAGTTAACTTGAATAAACAATCAAAGACGAAGGGATGGTGTGAGTGCCGACATAAAATAAATGGAGAAATTTGTCACGCAAGATAATGATAGGATTGGGATGCCGGTCGATATGCTTTCCCAAGGATGATGTATTGAGCCGATTTATTGAACAACTATATGAATTACGGGGCGAACGGGGACCAAACAAGCCAGGCCTTCCGCGATTAAGAAGAAGCACTGCGGGTTCGACGGACGGTAGAGCTGCAAGATAAAGAAGAGATTAGTTCCAACGGACTCCCCAGTGGCAGCGGATACCAAACACCGCCAAACTCACCTGCAGTGCCATGTGGCCCCATGAAAACGGTGTCTAGGTTCTAGGATTGATTCGGGAGGAGGTGAGGGAACAGGGTCTCTGTTAGGAGAGCGGCGAGTGCATCAAGCAGGACAGCCCTGTTGATAAATATCCTCAGGTGAAGGTGGGGGGGGGCCTCGGGAGGTGGTGGAAACGGAGGTGCCGTCGGTGGTTATCTGTGATAAATGTAGGCCGACAACTTACAGGAAAGTCAGAACAGAAAGGCAAAGGGCCTGGTTTTGTCAGACCGTGGTCGGACAATTGGTTGCACAGCGCTTCGTCTCGCCCTGTGGCTACCATCAGTGCCTCGTTTTCTTCTACAATCCGTGATTGCCATTCGTTGTCCAGATCATTATCCTGAGTTCGCCCACGAGAGCCGCAATTTTAGCTCACCGCTCTTCGTCGAGACAAGCGCGTTCTTGTTTACGTTACGTTGCGAGCAACTCTCTTAGATGCCTCCACCGCCTCCTGATCGACTCAATAAATGAAACAAAAAAAAACATCATCTGGTTGAGGAGGTCGTTCAACGTTCAGGTATCGGTGGGATTTGCGGAGTATTTGCGATTCTGTCTTCCAAATCTTGAAATAGAGCTTCGCTTTACTGTCTTGCTTCCGCCACTCTACGCTCTTCATTATCAAGAAAATATGTTCCCTGTTGTTCTCATTGTCAAGAAATTCCTTTTTCCCGTCTGTCCTCGGCTGCCCTGCGCGTCCTGTACGAGGCTCTTCAAATGATGTTCAGCTTCACCCAACCGTTCTTGGCCCCTTCGTAAAGCATCCTCAAAGTTGCCTGGTCTATATGACAGTGACTACGAAACTGGAACATGATGAACCATCGTTTGGTGGTCTCGTCCCCTTTCGTAATGTCGGAAATGTGGGACCCCACACCTACGAGGGTAACAATCATCTGGGGGCGTCGGTGAATACGAGGGATGGCGGTGCTCATCTGGTGCATCTTCCATTGATTCGGTTGGCTCCCGGCCAAGTTCCCGATGGGTCGATCTCCCATAATCGAGGGTTCGCGCTTGAGTTACCCTCTGCACCATAAGCCCAGAGTGACATGACGAGCGTGTTGGTCCCGTTGTAGTCCTGGATACCTTGTGCTGGGGTAGCGCAAGCGTGAGCGCGTGGGGGCAAGAGTAAAAGAAAAAGAAAAGTACTTACAGACTGGGAGGTAGACCTGAGGACCGATGTGGTTCACTGCATGGTACATCAGAACCGATGGCGAGCGCGAGCCGACGAAGAGGGTACCTTACTTGTCCATCTGGTATCCGTTGGCGTAGAACTGAGGGAACAACAGAAAATGCGTCAAGAACGTGACGACACGAGTCCATTGGCACGCTTTACCTGAGAACGGTAATAAGGGCTCGTCGTGCTGAAGATTCACCAGTTCGTGCCCATAATCACCATCGCGACGGGGGTCGTACGCCCCTCTCCAATGACGATCAGGTCCCATACGACCCACAAACTGTACAGCGTCCGACATTCTCGACCATTCCGGAGGTGGTTCAGGAATGACCGGGGACTGGACGCTAGGTGACCGTTCGATCCCAAATATTACTGGAACCTGCGGAGAAACAAATCGACCGGGAAACGCGGCAGCTGGAACTACATGTGGAATAGAAGCTCTAGGGCCGTACCGTCAGATTCCGAGGAGGGTGAAGGGGTGGGGTGAAGGGGAAGACGACGATGACGTGAGGGAGAGCGTTGGCCCAGGCGACGCAAGATTATGGTCCGACTTTCGTCACCCCAACGACCCATAGTATGACAGCGGACTGGCGACATGGATGAAGATATTCAACAGGATCTCGATCTCTGGGATTTGAAGCGCACGATGCATTGTTGCAACTCAGACAAGGCGCGGGAGATCGTGAAGTCGAGTCGATGCTAACAAAAATGCTAACGGTTAGATGCGTGGTAAGACTGTGCGCAAGATGTAGAAGGACGCACAAGTGGTAAGGACTTGAACGAGGCACTTGCCAGTGAAAGCTTGAATCCTGCTAGAGGCTCGGAATGTCGCACGCGTCACTTTTCGGTAGAAGCCGGACGGTACCAAGCTCGCGCTGCAGAAGGAGAAGAAGAGGGCGACTACGAAGGCGCGATAAAGGAGAATTCGGAGACGATTGAAGGTATCACAGTGTTCCCGTCTCTTGCTCCCATTCTAAATCACTCGCACATATTGACTTCTAACTCAAACAATTATTCACGGCCAATCTAGCCCCGCCACGTGTTATGCTCCACTTCAAGAACTGCATAGTACATTACACACGGACTGGCGAACGCAGAACATACGACGCTCCTCCTCAACACGTACACCGAGGTAGGTGACGTCGCTAAAGTGGGCGCATTTGTTCGCAGCGGGGGTAGAGTCGTCGTGGATGCCATCGGTTCTGGGAACTGTGAGCGGCGACGTCAAAGTGACAGACTCGAAAGGAGACAAGGGTCCGGCAGACAAAAATGGGTTCATGGAATCCAGTCAGGGATCTAAGAGAAGTAGGCGGGGGCCAGTGTAAGTTTTGCGTCTTGTAGTCCTTCTGCGGGCAAGGACTGATCGGTATTCTAAACGTCCTCCAGGCTCCAGGGAAATGAGACTCAGACGGAATCAGTGACGACAGCGGATCAGTCCTCTCCGTCGGATCTGCTCAACAGCGACACGGTCGAAAGAGCTCTAGAAAGGAACGAAGTACTCCAACGGTCGTCGCAAGGAATACGGAGGGCTAAATATGATTCTGAACTCCAGCCTGAGAGCGTACCACCGATATAACTTATAACTTGAAGTTGGTTACGGACTAGGAGGGCACTGCCCACTGGCACGACCAACATCCAGTCTCTGACTCACAACTGCCTCGCACGCCCATATGCCTCATCCTCCTCGCTCGAATCGGCCCACACGTCCTCGTGCTCGGACTGGAGCTTGTTATCACCACCGCCACGCCTCGCTCGAGCGCGGTCCCCTTCCTCCTTTATCGAGAATGCCTGAATACAACCTCCACACGTTCTTATGACAAGTAATCTACACATCATATACTGTACATAGATCCCGGCGCCACACTTGCTGTAGGCCGTCAAATCTAATAGCACTTAATAATTATCCACAAAACGGAGCAGGACGGGTATGTGTGTGTTGTAGAAGTTAATGTGTGATCTTGCCAGCTCCATCGTGGCTCATCACATCAAGCCTTCATCTTCGAAACTTCATGCATCGACCAGGGCTTCGGTCTGCTGAATAAGCTGGGTTGCACGAGGAGACCTCGGCGTGATCGAGAACGGGTACGGCTTTGGGTGGCCGTTCAAAACAGAGAGGAGGCGGTCGTGACTCGTGAGTACGTCAGTCAAGCGAAAAAAAGTGAACAACATATATGATAACACCGGGCACAGACTCAGGCACGACGTCCACCTCGCCCACGGCCTTGCGGACGTCAAACACCGCCAGCACAGACACCATCGCGATCCAGACCGAGGATTCTGCGAGGTATTTGCCGACGCACATCCTGCGCGTCTTGTCAGTCATGGGGATAATTGCTCGATCAACCCGGTGCCAACTCACCTGCGACCAAAGCCATACTGCAGCTCCGCGATGTCGTCGGTCAGACGTCCGTCGGCGGCGATGTATCGCTCGGGCATGAACCGCATCGGATCGGGATACTTGTCTTCGTTGTGTGTCATCGACCTGCCAGTGGTCGGTCACTCCGGAAGCGCACGCGGCGCACGCCATGCCACGTCGACGCACCAGATGTGGGCAAATACGATCACATCTAGGTGGTTGTAGTAGTAGCACATGAACTTAATGCAAAACCAAGTGAATATGCGTACAAACACCTCACCTTTTGGTATAAAATATCCTTCGTACACGTCGGGGCCCGTAGTCAATGTGAGGTACGCCTGATCCTTCGTCGTCGTTAGCGATAACGTCACGACAAGCACGACAAACAAACAAAAAACTCACCGAGCGGCGTGACCTGACACCACCTCAACAGTTCCCGATACATCGCTTCGAGATAGACCATCGACGGCCGATCACCAAAGTCGGGCATCCGGTTCCCGCCCGTGACGCGATCGATCTCGGCCTGGGCCTTCTTCTGCACGTCTGGGGAACATGAGCATCGCCATCATAAAGGCTGACAGTACCGAGGAGGACTAAAAATGCAGATCGTCGTCAGTAACCTGGTGGGAGATGCGTACGAAAAAAAAAAGAGACACCGTTTCTACAGCAGCTGTACGGCGAGCTCGATCAAAAAAAAAAAAAAAAAAAGGATGGGACTAGACAGAGACACAGCGAACGCACCCTCATACGTCGTCCCCGCGACAGACTTGATCACCGCTTCTTCCTCCTTGTTCTCGAGCAACTCTGGGACCATCGAGTGCGGCGCGGTCCCTTGCGCCATCTGCTTTTGTACAAACTCGTATGGCAGGTCGCGCAGTTCCCGCGTCAGCTTGCGGCATATTCTGGCGAAGCGCTTGAACCCCGCGCCTCGGGACCATTCGTGCAGGCGTTGCACTTCATTTTATGAAATAAAAGAAAATACAAGTCCCGTTGATAAAAACTTGTTCAAATGTGAAAAGAGGAAGAAACAACAGCAACTCACGGGCGGGGAACGTGTTCACCAGCGCAGCGCCGGGAAAGAAACAGTTGGTCAACATCTCGCTTGCGCGATCCGCAATTGACGCAAACAGGTCATTGCGCGGCGCCATACCGTAGTATCCGTACACGACCGTCATGATCGTCGACGCGGTGAACCTAGAAAGTGCCGTGCATCAGCGAAAAAGACACAGCGTTCCAGTCCGAGGCTCTGACGTACGTTCTCAAGTGCACCTCCATCTCGTCGGGCGCATGCATCAGGTTCTTCACGAGCTGATGAACCTTTCCCAGCTGGATCGCGGTCGGGTTCGGCGTGTGATGCATCGCCTTGCGGTGTTTGCGCCACTTGGGACCGTACAGTACGAACCCGACGTTGAACTCCCATCCCATCCTAGCGATCGTTTCGTCGTCATTCAGGTTTCATCGCGAGAAACGAACAAAACGATAGAGACTCACAGCGTGACCATCGGAACCTGTGGCCGATCCGAATAGTTTTGGGACCGCTTATCCAGCAAATCTTGAGTGATCTTTTCAGAGTTGATCACCAAAATCTTTTGACCGAGAATCTCGAGGTACAACAGATCGCCTGGCGAGAACGGCGCACTCCCCTCCCCTCCCCGTCCTCCTCGTCTTCATCAAACAGCGCAGGGGGCGTCGGCGAAAACGTAGGCTGTAGACTCATCCGCACGTTGTTGCGTCGCACCTTCACCGTACCAGCAGTGGCCGTGGCATCTGTCTCCGTCGACACGGTCGATGAAGGCGGTACCGACGACTTTGTCGCGTTGGGATGAGCGTGCCCGTTCCCAGTCATCATCGCGGCAGTCCGCACTACTGGAGGAACGACAGGCGGCGGCGGCGGCGGAATCATAAACGAAGGCTCTGGGGACTGCGATCGTAAGGCACCGCCCATCCAGACGGTTCAGGAGACCCACCCCCGTCCGAGTCCTCCCACTCAGTAACCGCCCCTTGCCCTTTGTGCTGCTGACCCTTGTTGAGTTTCGAAACAAGCCCCGCAGCGAACCGAAAAACGCCAGCGAGGTCCGGCGCTCGCGTTTGGCGGGCGTGAGTGTCGGTCCCGAGACTGGACCTCAACCTAATCCCAGTCCCGAAACCGAACTGGGACCCTATGGAGACTTGGTTGCGCTGGCTGCAATCGGGTCCTCGACGCTCATGCGCACATCAAGGTGCGCTAGCGCTTGGGCGTGCCAAGGTTGGGATCGACATGCCCTTGGTATGTTCGGTGAGACCAATGCGTTCTGTGAGCCGGGATCGTCAGTGGCTGTATTGGGTGCGATGGGCATCAAACCCACGGATGGTCCAAGACTAATGACCATCAATCGTCGGATGACGTGGAAGGGGCCATTTTCGATGCCTTAGAAGGGCTCGCCATCAGGCCCGGGTGACCATCAGATGGGTCGCCATATTCGTTGTTGGGGCGAGAGAGATCGGGGAGCGAGTGCGAGCGAAGTCGTGACATTGGTTTTGGTTTTGGTGGCGTCATTGGAGTGGGGGCGATGATGTGAGGCCGATGTGTCAGAGATTTCTTCGAAGACTTCGACAATGTGCTGGGAGGGTGGCCGGCGCGAACGCCTGGGTAAGAATGCCGCAATTTATATCCCACAGAAGATTTCTGCGTTGCTGTTACTGGAGCTGAATGATCGCTCGAAGGGGACCGTCAGCCGCAGACGGGAGAGCGATGGTTAGCATCATATCAGCGTCTGCATCGATGTTGGGCTTTGATTTTTGCGCGAGTTGAACCTCGGGTTCAAGTTGGGCTTGCGCTCGGACCTCGACTTGATTGCCTGTGGGTTTGGGTGTTATTTGGACGAGGGGGGACTTTCGTGGCTCGCCTCGGTGGAGCGGGCTATGGTCTGAGAAGCGCTCTGGGATGGGGTGAGGGAGGAGCTATCCGAAGGGTAACCCCAATGGGTGCCCAAGTGAATTCGCGCGGGCGTCGGAACTAGATCATAGTCAAGTATTAATATGAGCGAAATGAACGAAAGTATACACGCACCCGAGTTAGCGCCTTGATTCCCGTCGTTCTGAGTATCGCTCTGACCCAGAGCCTGGAGAGCCTTGGGTTCTGTTTCCCATCTCTGCCCAGACAGCAGCGCAGTCGATGAGCGCACTCATCGTGCGCGACAGCGATCCGTCGAGCGTCGAGCTCGCATTTCTTGGCGACAAGGTGGACTTCGCAGGCTTGCAGCTCAAATTGGGCTTGTGCGGGTTTGGTGTTGGTGTTGCCGGGTGCGGGTATAGATGGGCAGAAGCGGGGGCGGAGTTAGCATTGGAGGGTGGGTGGGTGGAGAGTGGTGGAGGGCGATGTGAGAAGACGGGAGGAGCGGTGAGTGTCGCGGGTGGATTTGAAGGCTTTGAGGAGGCGAGTGACGCTGTGAGATGTGAGTAAGCGTAATAAGTAGTCGAACAGAGAGTACTTACAGGAGAGTACTTACAGGATATCACGGTCGCGGAGAACGGCGGTCATGCGCGCGGAGTCGATGGCGTGGCAGCATCACTTCCAATGTGCTGCTGCTTGTATATGTATTGCTGGAAGGGGTCCTTTTCCAAAACATGATGGTCATTAGCACGCTCATTTGAAGTCCCTTTCTAAGAATCTTCATTGTTCGAGGACTCGGACTCATCTGAGTAATTTTTGGCCCATTGAACTCTGTCTAACTAGCAACCGTGAGTTTTTTGAATTTCACTTGTTACAGAGGGAACCTCGGAGTATACAACCTGCTTTGGCCTTCTGGCCCGGGCTGCCCCCTCGTCGATCTGGTTAGAATCCGCTTTTTTCAAATCGTAGCCAACGGCGTCTCCCTGAACAAGCTTTTGATCGGTGAGCCAGGTATCATCATGTAATTGTTGTTTTTGTGCTTCAGGACAGGGATCGACTTACTCCAGCCGGAAGAACGAGCTTGGGCGACACACGTAGCAAGCGTCGACGTGTTCATTTACCCGTTGTCGGCGTCTATGGTAGACGCTGGTGTAATGGTTTGGGAGGTAATTACATGTCATCTCTGTCTAACCGATGGCTTGAACGGATTTGCTCGTCTGATAGTTTCCTCAGTGAAGTGGATTCTTCTTGGATCACTAGTGTTCGTGGAAACACATGGCCCATCTCTCGTTCACTCTCTTTGGTGACTCCGACGGCCAGTACGAGCGCGAAGTCGGCACTGAAGTTAATCACCTCTACAACTTTTACGGCATCCGCCAGGTAGATACGGCCTGACAAACGTCGCTTGTAGATGATACGGTCGCCGAAGGCTCAGACGAAGTGGTGGGTTTAAAATGTTGCAGTTAGTATCTCTAAGCCGCATCTAGATTCTGAGTCGTCCTACGGTGGCATTCATCCAATTCCTTTATAGTATGTCCGTGGTAACAAAGTCGTTTACAACTAAGTCGCTCGAATCGTCTAGTAATTTGGACCTGTGCTGAATTCGTCCCCAAAGTGGTGAACTCTGGACTGCGAATCAGCAGAATGAGGACGAAGTACCCCGCAGGAGGTGAGCTTTCTTTCTTTCGCTTTCCTGCGGCGAGAATCAAGTCAACATTTCTTGACAAAGGTGTGTCTGGTGCTTGGAACAATGTCGGTTCGTGTACCCCAGGGGTCGAGGTCTTGCGCTGGTTGATCTCTTGAACCTTCGACGCTTGGGAATGGCTAAGGATGATCCTTTTGCACCAAATACTGCCGGCACCACAATGTAGATTCCTTCGTGGACATTCTTCGTCGACTGTAAGCACATTTGTGGGACTCGCGACTGTTAGGATGACCTGCGTGTGTAATGCAGATGATTTGACTTACCATGCTATTCCAGGCATCGCGAGCTACATACCAAGGCTAAGCACTTCACGCCGTGTCTCCTCACTCTGTATGAAGAGATCGAGTACCATATTCTTTATTCGCATGCACTCGAGGTCGCCTGGAGAGAGTTTCAAACAATTGATTTGATGTTGTCGACCTTCAATCGATCAAACGACTACAGTGCGCTCGAGCTGGAATTTCGTGGAAACAGGTTTAGCGGAGACCGGCTTCTGGTAGAACCACATGGTTTTCCACACGTTATCTTTCAAAGTCGGATGTGTAAGAGGCAAGCAAAGGAAAGAGTCGTATGGGGGGTGGGAACGTATCCGTGACTTTGTCGCTCAGATAGCTCACCGGGATTGAGTGAGCTCGATAATCAATTGTTTACGCAGCCGCAGGTTACTCACCCTCTCTATGAGAGCCTCCGCTCTTCCCTGTTTTGATTTGCTTCCATGGGAGATGGAGAAATCGATGGGCGAGCCGTCGTTGACGACATAAAACCTGGAGACCGGATATTTAACTTGAACGTCCGCAGTGGATGGCACGCAGAATCCAAGGAAAGTCGCCTGAGAGTCTTTCTTTCATATATGTGACTGTATTCCTTCAAGTCCCACTGAACACAGGTGTTCGCCGCGACAGTATTGGGCGGGAACGGGTCGCTGGGGTCTGGTATGATGCCGGTTTCCGGAGCCACTGGCAAGAGGTTGAATTAGGCCCCTACAGACGATCGTGGTCAACTCACAGTCACTTTGGATGTCGAATACGATGACAAACAACACGATGTACGTCTTGTATGGAAGAGGGTGCGAGACCGTGACGATATAGTTATACGCGTCCATGACCATCCTAGCGGCCTCTCTGATCTCTTTCTTGGTCGAGTCCTTCATAAGGACCCACAGCTCGACCACTGGCACGTTCATAGCCGCGATAGAAGAGTCCGATTCGGCGACGGTGCCAACCCATTTCACAAAGACGTCCGAGTCGTTGTGCGCGGGATCCGCGGTCACCACCCATAACAGACACTGGCACCTGCTTCTGCATGCACTCGGACTCGGAGAACGTCTTGTATTATTGTTCTCTCATCACAGAAGTATGAAACTTACCGCCCATGCCGATAGAGTGCTACAGGTACTACCGGGTCCGAGTCTTCGTGTTGCTTCGCTATCTTAGAGGGGAATGCGTACGATTCTACATACAGGACTCCGCCGATTGAGTCCGACAACCCGTACAAGTTTGAACATTTCGTATCATATAACAACTGCTGTCAGTGGTGTTGTCGGGTGGGTAGTTGTGCTCCACCACCACCGGGGCTGTTAGTACGAGGGCTCCGAGTCGGTGAAGACGATCCATGTGTCGAGTACTTGGACATGCTGTCCTCTGCAACCCACAAGTGTCTTGTTGCCGTCTCCCGCCGACGTTGTCTTCGTCATCGGGAGAACTAAATAATGGCTCTCGATCATGAGAGTCGGAATCCCGAGGCGAGGCGGCACGAAGGGCAGTTGAACTGGTGCCAGAGGATGCTTTTACTAAGATGGAATCGATCTACCAAAATTGCACGACGTTCATCAACGTGGTGAAACATGGGGCGTTGAACTAGTAAACGGTCACATACAATATCGCTTGGGCCTTTTCCACGTTGCCTGTCCAACTGAGGAGCCATAGACGGCAGTCTGTCGGATGCAGTTGGTGATTTGAAGGGGGGTTGCCCGTTTTCAACCCTTTGAAGCCAGTGTATGAATGTAGCTGCAAGCTTGCTATACCGACCGTCTTCCTCATACCCAGCTGCCACTGCTTTATCCCTCGTGTCGTGAGGCGCACTAACCCACCTTGTCTTGTGGTAGTAGAAGGTGGTTAAAAGTGTGGGAGCCATTGTGTCAACCCATCGTCGCCTCGTCGCCGTGCACGTTCAATAAATAACGACAGGGTGTGGGCGCCCTCCCATTCCTGTCCTCACATTGTCCCTAGGGACGACATGTTATGTGGTTGCATCAACGCATCGTCGTCGGGTTGCGTTGAATGAGAATAGGGTGTGGGTGGGGATAACGCGACTGGGATGGCAGGCGGGGATGACACGTGATAGCGTCAACTTGAACGCGTCGTCATCGTCGTATCGCATTGGAGGAGGCCAGGGTGAGGGCGGGAACAACGCGAGGGCGGGGGTCAATGCGTCGTCGTGCACGTATCGTCACATTCATGTTGTTGTTGTTGTGTCACGTTGGACGAGGCCAGGGCGGGACAAGGTGATGGCGGGGCCAGGGCCAAGGCGAGTGAGGGCGAGAGGACAGCCAGTGAAGGCGGGGGACCAAGGGAGGGGATAAGGTGTCGTTGCATCGACTGGTTGGATGATTGGAAAAGAAGAATGTCGGCCTTGGATCGTACTAGTAAATGCTGCCACATCCATGACTAGGTGCGGGAAACGAGCAACTAGTAGCGGCTGACTCGGTCGCTCGGAGTGAGGTGGCATGGCGGTGTGGATTGGGGCGCGGGAAATGGGCGGGATGGCGGGAGCAGTGTCGCTCAGCGCTCGGCTTGGTTGCATAAGGTTTAATCTCCGGTCGAACCTAATTTGGGGTCATATGATGGTATTGGAGACTCGGTTGGAGACTTGGACGGTGTACGTTTGGAAAGGCCAATTCCCACATGTTGTGTGTGAAGCCAAGCCTTTTTGAAATAAGCCAAGTCGAACTTTGTAGCGCGAGGTAAAGCAGTCCGACGCCTTCTCGGAGTCGTCAAAACCAAATCATACGGTTCATACCTAGAAACTTAGATACTCACCAGGGGTGGTAGTATCGAGGTGTATATCAAGGAAATAATACGTATATATTATTATTATAAAGGACGTTCACTCCGTGAACGAACATTTGGCCGAAAATTTGTTTCGAAACGTCGAAGAGCCTTTCTAAACGTATGCGTCCAGTCGATTTATGTCGCCCATGGACGCGCACAGTGGCGAGGCCAAGTCAAAAGCCAAGGCGGCGCATGCATTCCGCCATTTGTTTCCATTCGGCACTTTGACCAGAACTAGACCAGTGTTGACTGGTGTGTGCCCTCGAACCAATCGGAACCATGATCGAGCCCGTACTGCACCGTGACACGGCCCATCGAAGAAAGAAACCGTCCACCAAACGGCTGTCTAAGACCAACAGGCTGTAGTGCTCGCATGTCCAGATCATACTGCGGAATGCTGCCCAAGAACTCCTGAGAACTGATCCATGGATGAATGAGAATGAAAACAGATATTCCTTCTAAGTTTTCCTTGATCTTTATACTATGAACTCCCGCTGAAAATCGATGTCGTCGCACGATAAACGAGATCGCGCGAGACCGGAGACGAGTTGCGTTCTTCTACTAGTACTCTAGGTCGGGATCGATATTTGGACACGACCCCAGTGACTACTACTTCACTGAGAGGTAGTTCCGTGACATGCCTCGCCAATTTATCAATATCGCGGCGATAAAACAACTGTAGGCGGAAGGTTTCCAGTATACGAGCTGCGGTCTGCTACTATAACTCCAGGTGTCTTGTGTGTGAAAAGAATACAACGATCGGGAGACACACTGAAAATAAGTCCGAAAAACACTGGCAACCATGAAATACACACGAATGCTATTTAGCGATAGGCTCAAAGTCGATGAGATTGCATTACCATCAACGATAATCTGGGGACTCCACGCTCCATCCCAAACGGTACAACCAGCCCTAGTTTAAAATCGCCGGTCTCATGCGTTCTCGTGTTACCAAAAAATAAAGCATACGTAGTACAAACATGTTGTGACGTTAAATAAGTACAGTTCGTCACCACTGTAAGTATTACAACAAGGATTTCGATTTCAAGCACAATACACCTGCATGTTTCTTGAAGATTAGATCATCAAAAAATACTGTCAGAACTTACTCAGCTCATTACCTTTAGGGCGGATATCGCAGATATGAACGTCCCATCATACCCCTTTCCAACGTCGAGATTGTAGCATTTCTGATGCATTCGAGCGATTGTGTCCCTCGTCAAGTACTGAGCGGCTTCATTCTCCACTTCTTCAATCACTTTCTGTGCCTGAAGAATCTGGAGCACGAGTTTACGCTTTCGTAGGATGGCGTCACGCCATGCTCTGACTTTGTGTTGGCGAGTAAAGACAACATTAGGTGGAGTAGCAAACTGCCATTGAAGAT
>JBBPOL010000347.1:0-14769 GCA_038091435.1 Leccinum variabile | reverse complement strand
GTCGGCCTTGGAAGTTGATCGCAAACGTGGAGACCTGCTGGGAGAGTCCGAGGAGATAAATAGCCGTGTTCAGCAGGCTCGGTTCGAATTTGGCTTCAAGGTCGATAACGCCGGATCTGTGGCAGCATAAAACAGTGGAGGTCGGGTCAGGCATGACATAGCGAGTAGATGATGGACCGACTCACGGTTCGTAAAAGTGTGCCAAATTCGTGATGTACACCAGAGATACGATGTGCAACGCAAACTGAACGAGGACGGACAAGAGCACGTAGAGGTTGAAAATATTGCCCAGCGGTCGTTCGTGCGAAAGCTTCTCGACGGGCTACACAAGATGCCATGCACGTCAATGACAAGTCATAAGAAAGCGTATACACCATACCTATGCGCGCGATATGGATATGCACAAGAAACAGACCGACATCAACATCCCGCTGACAGTCACCTGATAATCACCAAACTTGACGCCGTCAAGATATTGCACACTCAAACTGTATGCAGTGATGAGACAGTTCAACGCCAAGATCTTGTACATTTGGATCGTCGCGACCAGCGTACAGCGACCTTGCCTGATGATGTGGGTAACTAGATGATAGGTTGGGTCGATCCGTTGTGGCGATGGAGAGCAACAAGTTACTCACCGGCAGCGACGTGCGCGAGTTTCGAAGTGAACGAAGTGGCACACGATGCATCCCCGAGCTTGATCTGAGGAACATCATCGTCTCCATCCATAGTGGCGAGCGCATCTGTGATTGAAGCCAAATCAAACTATGCGTCGATCAGTAAACGAACCACCAAAGCCTCGCGAGAACACCAACCTCCTCCATCGGATTTCTCTGCCTTGCAACTTGCAAGTTGGCGGTGGCCTGTTTCTGTGCCTCTACGACATTCGGGTACAAGGGCGCAATCGCAGCTGGTATAGGTGGAGGCGGTTGTCCAAAGCGTGCGGAGATCTTGAGTTGGCTCTCGTACACTTTCTTGATCCGTTTCATCTTGTGGTGCTCGGCAATCTTTATTGAGTCTTCGGGAGAGCCATCCAAAAGTGCAACACCAATGTGGGCCTGTTTGAGCGCACCGACGTCGTTCGTACCGTCTCCAGTCATCAAGGTGACATATCCCAGGGATTTCAAGCTGGTAAGGATGAATTCCTTCTGCGTAGGAGAAACACGAGTATAGACCCAGGTATTTTGCACCAGGTCATTCCAGCTAGGTAAAGACTGGAACTGTTTCATGGCAACGCCCGTGATACAGATGTCGTATTGGTCAAAGAGAGATTTATCGAGGGGCTTAGATGGGTCGACCGGAATAATCTTGCTCTCATCGACAGTGCGCCAGCAAAGATCTGGAATGAGGCAAAACATTTGTAAGAGGCGAACTGTATCAAAGACGCCAATCAACATACCAGCCTCGTAGGCAGCGTCTTCCTTCAAGTCCAAGATGAGCGCGTCCCTGTCGACAATCTCCACATCACGTGCGACATGCACGGCTGTCAACGGGTTATCACCTGTAATCATGATGCACTAAACCGCAGTTTAGTATATCAACCGTACACACTGAACATGCAAAACGTACACGATGCGACGAAGCCGCCAACATTTTGAGCGTCGCAACAGCGTCCGGTTTCAATGGGCAATGGAAAACAAGGAATCCAGCAAACGTAAGACTGCTTTCGACTTCCTCTCGGTGAAGTTTATTAATCTTCAAAACATCGTGTCAACACACTGAAACGAAGAACACCTTGGAAGGACGATACCTTGTCGATCGACATCGAATCCATTTCCTTCATGCCGAGGGCAAGCACGCTGCTGCCCCGTCTCGTATACCACTTGTAGGTCTCGTCATACCATTCGGGTACCTGCGCGAGCATACGTTTGATAGTCTCAGGAGCCCCTTTAACAGACACAAGAGCCTTGCCCGAAGGAAGAGTGGACGCGGTGGGCATGCACTTAAGGGCAGAAGAGAACTGAAAGCGACGGCGGATGTAGATCCGTGATGTATTCGATGTCTTACTGGAGGCAGGAGCAACAGAATCACCTGCCAGTGTAAGATGCATACGCACCGCCACCCTCAGAAACAAACCTGGAGAAATTTGCCACTCGAGCGCTTCAAGGGTTGTTTTCTCCATGGGGTCACCAACGACAACACCATCATCCAAGCGAACCAAAGCATGTGCTGTAGCGAGACAGAGCATGGTCTGCTTGCCAGAGCCTTTCACATCAATAAGCCTCAGCTTGTCAAAGTCGCTACCAATCGAGTCTCAGTAAAGCACACCAACGGGCATGAAAAACCTTACTCGATGCCTGCAACACCATCAAGGACTAGATTCTCGGCGGTGATCGTACCTGTCTTGTCAAAGCAGCACACATCGACTCGTCCGGCATGAGGAATGCGGAATGGTTCCGTGCAGAAGATGACTATTGACTTGTTTAGCTCGAGTTATTTTCAGAGGAATTGACTTACAAAACTTGGAGAGTGCTACAAGTGAAGCATTGACCGCGAGTGACAGTTCCATCGGTAACTCTGGTGGCACGACACTGGTAATAATCAGGACACAGTCGAGCAACAGCTTGGACTTCTTGAGGTCTCTCTCGATACCTATCTCAGGTGTGACCATCAATGAAGATCGGTGAACAAAATTATGAAGTACCTTTCACCCAAACATACCAGCTTGCAGCAATCGCGAAGATGAGCAGGAACCCGACGAACAAAAATAACTCCATATTGTTTGCGGATACACGCTCAGTTGAGAAAATCATTGTCCGGACTAGTTGTCCTTGTGCTGTGCCGAAGCCAGTACGCAACACAACACCTAGACATCCACCATCGGGAGTTCCCGCGGAGGTCTGACCTTGGCCTGGTGAAAATGTTGGAGTCGGACATTATAGTCGAATACAAAAGTACTGACTGGTGGGGCTCGCTTGCAGTACTTTCGTTCCGCTAAACAAGATCTCGTTCTTGTGGGCACCGTCGACGTCGATCTTATCCGAGGCATCCAAAAGTTGGATAGACTCCTTGAGAAGTGGTGTTGATTCACCGGACAGCATAGCCTCATTGACAATACATGTACCATGAACCAAGAGGATGTCGGCAGGGACAACAGTTTCAGATTGTAAACGTGCTGGACGAACTACTATGAGGTACCAAACGCCAATAATTAACGGGACACACTCACCGACCGAAACTACGTCTCCGGGAAGGAGTTCATCCGTCTGCAAGGTCGTCCACTTGGAATCGCGAAGACATTGAATGGGATACGGCATAACCGACATGGTTCTAAACTCGGTCAGTGTTTTAAGCCGCTGCACAAAGTCATAAGTTCAGGCAAGATGAGGCAACTGGGTCGACATACCTGCCAGACTACGGTGCACTCGAACATGACAAGCATGAAGAGAGTGAAAATGCTGTAATACCAGTACTCGTCCAGGCACCACAGCGCAACACAAAAAATCTGGAACACAAAGAAAGGCGCGGTCGCGTGTTCACCAAAGAGTTCTGCGAAGGAGGGGATTGGGATGTTGAACTCGTTCTTTCCGTACAAGGATTTGAGCGGCTCAGTTTGCTTTGTCGCGAGACCGGGAGGTGCGTGGAAATCCGAAAGCGGAGGAAGGCTTGTGCATGGATATGGGAGTCGGGTAAACACGATGGGTGACGACTTTGCTACGACATATGTATCTCGTTGGTAATTGAACGAATATGACAGAGGCTCGGAAGGGACGGGTTTGACCAGTGGTACGATTTCACCTTGACCGCGATGTTGGTTGGGGACGAGACGAATGCAGTCTGCCTCTTGGATTGAGTTGGCCTTTTGGAACAAAAGACGAGTCAGAAAATATACAACATACGCGAGAGTAGGGTCATACCGTACGAGTGGTCATCCAAGCCTTTGCGGCAGCACTCCAACGTGTTACCAAGAAGCTGAGAGCATGACCTGCGCCGAGCGAGACGCAAGCGAGAAAGGTCCACTCTTCGCTCTTTATCCAGTCATCATACCGTACGTAGTATGCATATGCAAGGAGAGGGTAGACGGAAAGAAATGGGAGTGTATAGATATATGTATACCATGGGAGGGCGACGTGTAGACTCGCCCGAGCAATCTCAGGCGACTCTATGCGAACGGATACCCTAAAGAAAAGCATGTCAATGAAAAAAAAAGGCTTGAGTAGAGAACATTTTCTTACATGTCGCGCCCAGGACTGAGTGAAACGCCATGAGTCAGAGCAATAGGGCGAAGGTCACAAACTCATAACGAAGGAAGAGAATCGACACATTCAGCAGTATCGCGGAAAACGACACATATTATTGGCCGATTGTCGTCCCCTTCCCCGTCGTCCGCGTTCCATCGCGTCCGCTCACCCTCTCCCGCCCTGCTTGCCGTCGTTGTCCACCGTACTGGTCGCGCGTGTCATCTTCTGCGTTGTGAACACTGTGCTGTCAGTGTTGTGGTGCTGTGCAAGCTGTGTGCGTCAAGATGAGGGGAATGTTAACGAAGCCGTGTAGGAAGGGAGAGGGGCCAAAGAGACGGGTCAGAGTGCACGGGAGACGGTTGCAAAGGAGGCG
The DNA here is from genome assembly GCA_038091435.1 of Leccinum variabile. Taxonomy (NCBI): domain Eukaryota; kingdom Fungi; phylum Basidiomycota; class Agaricomycetes; order Boletales; family Boletaceae; genus Leccinum; species Leccinum variabile. The sequence goes on along the minus strand of JBBPOL010000347.1, from coordinate 10,215 downwards.
GAGGGCGTACCGTGCATCGCATCGTCGTCCGTCCTGCGTCACCGCCGCCGTTCCGTCGACCTCGCGTCGTCATCTTCGTCTTCGTTGCGTCGCCGTCATTGCCGCGTCTGTCGTCGTGGTGCCGTGGCCCATGACTAGTGGCTTCTGACAATGTTCAAATCTCCAACCCGATCAGCTGAGACACAACCACCACCACCTCGAAGACTTGCACGCGACGTCAAGCCGAGGAAAAATATCCGTACATAGACAGTTGAAACAAGACCATGACATTGGCGAGCATGCGTATACGGTGTTGTGAGCTGAGTCAGTTTATGCTGCCACAGCCCACTTGTCGTCGTGTTGTGGTCCGAGAAAACGTGTATAAATATCATCAAGTTCGTACTGGTACAATACATGCAGTAAAAATCAGTGGAATTCAGTACAGCGGGGATTGTTACAACACAGGGTAAACCATACACGGAGAGGAAAATAAGGCCTACTCGAAACGTCACTGCCTATTGAACATACGAACTCAACGGACTAGGATGCTTGGGGGTCTTGATGATCGGGCACGACATTCTGCAGCTGCTTACGTTTTCTCCGTCTGCTCTTCCGGTCTGGTTTCTTCTGCGAACCGCCTGGGTCCGAAGGCTGTGGAGGGGCAGGCCGCCTATTCAAAGAATCTACCTCTGTGGAGGACGGCTCTTTCCGCTTGGGGATATTTTCTCCGTTGTAGGACGTCGTGTAACGTGTGAGCGCGGTATCATACAGTGACTGTTGGATCTCCTCCAGGAAGAGAGACCAATCAGCCGGGAATTCGATGGTGTCTGCGGCACCTCGAAGCGTATGTGCGTGACCGGTACTGCCATTCTTTTCCACCGCGTCAGCGATGCGACAAAGGAGTCGTTTAGATGCGACATCAAGTAACGATTGGACATTCTCCATAGAGATACAAGGGTGTAACCTCTGTATCGATTCAGTACCGGAACTCTTAAGTATATGGCTGTATTTACCCCACGTGCGGCGAGCAAGTTGCCTTCCTCGACTTTGAAGTTAAATTTCCCATTGTCTCCGCGGAGAAAGATGAAGAAATCAACTGCCTTCATCTTAACCCAAGTCACGTCGTTGACGATCACGGGGTGCAGCTCGCTGATGGGCTGATCACCCAGGCCGGTTGGCCTAAATGCCACGTCTGGGAGGCGTGGCTGAGAGAATATCGTATGACCAACGTCCCGTCGCGGAAGATTGGTAGCTGCATCTTCGAATGAGATCAAAAATGCGGCGTCGATTTGGGGAGCGTTTGAGACAGCCTGTGTCAACTGGGCTTCTGCGTCAGCGCGGCTTTGACTGAATGCACATTCCCCAATCCAGGCAGCAAACCCGAGTTCATGGCGTGGGCGAATGTCGAGTCGGAAATCCGGAATCACAGACTCGCCAGCTCGCTGACCCTGGATCGCTGAGTTGGGACGAAAGTGTATTGTGACACCGGGGTGGGAATACGGTGCCATGAGAGCTCGAACACGATCCGTGATGAACGCGGGTGCGTATTCGTGAACGGGGAGAGGAAACATTGCGGTGATATAAAAGAGTTTGTGGTTGTAAAGAAGTCTGACGGAAGGGTGAGTCAGTCGCTTGCGAGTAGTATTATAAAAACTTGCTTCGGATACAGGTGGTTTCTTCGCTCGTATGCTATGAATTTGAACTCCTCGGGGGTCACGTCATAAAAGGTCTGTGGAAACTCGTCAATCGCGCAACCATGACATCGAGATCTTGCAGCACTGACCTTGATTTCGAAGAATGAACCTTGAAGGGTTTGGATGATTTTGAGGCAACGATCCCCGTTGATTGTAGGAGGAAACTTGGTAGAAGAGAATGTATCGCGGGCTGTTTCATTACTAACGTCGGGTGTTGGCCGCGTGGCTTCCTTGCGTGGCGTGGCATCATCGACAAGGGTATCTGTGTGAGGAGCTCCGTTGACCTCCTCCATCTCTGGTGCAAGACGTGCTGTAAAATGCACGTCTGTAGTTATACGACCATTCGTAGATGGTTGTGACGAGTTTCGGGTCCAAATTGTTGGAGAGTAGAGAGGTGGAAGGCTATTATACAGCAGAGTGGGCATTGTATTAAATGCTCCTGTGATAGTGGATGCGGGGCGGATTCCGAGGGACATGTAAAAATCCAATGTTACACTAGTGCACAATTGTGCACTGTGAGTTGTATCAACAAAGGTGGGGGGGGGGCTGGAACTGAAACAATTGCCCAGGCATGGTGGATTACGTCAGTCGCTAAGGCAGGTCACAATATTCACATCAATCCAGGACAAATCATGACAAAGAAAATTCACAGAAATTCGAAGTGATAACTGCAATAGTAGATAGTTTTCGACCGCGGAAAAGCTAGACCTCTTCACTGGATTCCGTTAGGTATACTAACGAAGATCAACGAAATACTCATCATGAGGAATGGGTCTGAATAATCCTTCATCTGTGGAATTAATAAATTCAATTGTGGTAGACAAATAAATCAACTCACGAGAGGTTCGAAGCTTGCGTGTTGGATACCGTTGGGTAACAGTGGAATGAAGCGGACGGCCAGATCGGCGAATTGCAGCACACCATTGCCCGACATTGGTATTGACATCCTCCAGCTCCTTTTTGAAGTGTTCCATGTTCACACGATGAAGTCGTGTTTGTAACATTTGCTCCGAAATTTCGCGTACAGTAAGCTTTACTCGAGCCTGCAGAACAGCTCTTCGTGCTCGAGCAATTTCGAGATGGAGATAGGGCACATCTGGATCAACCACGTGGCCGCTGAATCTCGGGTCCTGTGCAATCCGATTGCTTCCGGTGAGCATGAAGCCATCCTTGACTTCCTCCGCCGTCGTTTGCATTCCCGCGGGGTCAAATCCGTGTTTTGCTTCCGTGAGTAGAAGAAAGTTTGCCGAAGTAGAGGGGGAAAAGTACTTGTGACTCGTGAGACACACAAAGCAACCAATGAGTTCACCCCGAACTACGGAATATTAAATTCGGCTTCGTTTGGTGCAGCGTTCATTCCGAGTACTCACATAGACGAGGCAGATATTTGTTCTTCCACACTTTGGAACCGAACCCATGGATGGCATGCATCACAAGCAAGGATTGAACGGACGCCGTCGACCGATAACCAGAGTCGAGCGTGCGATCAGACCGTATGCACCATCGCAACCGTAGCCTTTGATGGTCAAGCCCAGCAAACCCAATGTCCCCATATGGATGATTGTTCACATTCTGTGTACCGCCCTTCCAAAACGTTCCCTAAGTTACAATGACGACGTTGCAGACGAACACCCACCTTGAGCGACGCGATGGAAGCATGATACGCGTTCAGATCTGCAATTACCTGGAAACCGCCGCTGAGTGAGATAATCTGGGGCTTGATATGTTTCTGCAGTATCCTACAACCGTCACAAACGGCAAACGAAGTTGACGAGTAAAGCAGATAGTACCCGCTCGTTCGGTACCGGTACGCACGCCAACAGCCGCATTCCGACTTCTTGATACAACACCTCAAGGACCTCTCTGCTCGTGCTGCCCTTGAGCAATTCGCAATGCAACTAAAGACAGCGGACCGCCTGGCGACAACCTTCGGTGGGTCGGAGATCTGGCGGGGCGTCTTCGGGTGGGTAATATGCCCTTAGTTTGGTTGACGTTTGAATGATGTGGTCAACCTGGAACAGTGCGACGTTATCAGTTGCATTCGACCGCCCGCATAAGCTTCCTCGGACAAACCTGGTTCATCAATACCTGTGTCCCCGCGTTCAACCCCGAGGCGACAGAGTCCATCAAGCGTGTTCTCGAATCGCTTCTTCTCCCTCACGACCGTGTTCAAGAAGTCGGTTTTGTCGATGTGCGGAGCCTATTCAAGAGGTTATATGTTGCATAAATGAAACGACTGATGAGCAATCACGTACCATCTCCTTGTCGCAGGTCTTCAGGACGAGACCTAGTGTGTCCGAGTCTCTAAGTTTATCCAATTGGGTTCAAAGTTCCCACCGTGACGCGTGACGGACCGCCTTTTGTGAGCGTCACGCGTGACGATCTTGGATCTCTCTTTCTGCTCGCTGAGCGGCGTAGATAACACCTGGAATGAAGCGAGTAGCTTCTGTCAACTCGTGCATGCGTAATGTTCACACTAGTGATCATCCAATTTAGACGTTCGGTTCATATGTACAAAGCTACGAAAGAGTGGCGACTTCAAGTTGGTCCATCATGGAAGGCGTGGTTTACTTTCTTGCGTATGTCCTCTTTGTCTATTTTATCGTTGTAATATGGATATGGGATTAACGTGTACGTTCGGCAGCATCCTGATGCAATCTCCTCATCGCTTTCAAGTTAGTTGACCTTGTAGGTGTTTCAGAAGCGGGTCTGCGAATTATTACCTTATATTCTTAAGGAATATGTTCCTAATGTTCCTATATCCACGCTTACCCCGCGATCCATCTTGAGTATCCGGGAATGTATGCGCACAGTGTTTACGCCGGAAGAGGGATTGACACGGGGTTTGGCTTATCAGCTTTATCTAGCCATGAGAGTCTTGACCCGTTCGTCGATCGTGTTTGCGGAGGACGGGGAAAGAGAGGGATTGGGGCATGATAGCGAAGATATAGATATGGAAAGGAAAACAGCGTAACAGCGTAACAACGTTGCGTCCGAATCACACTAGGCGTTGATGCCAGTGTGGGTCCGTGATGCCTATCCGGGTCACGAATGAACAGATCTCGGTATAAATTTCATTCATTTGTACACCCAGCACCCAGAGTATGGGCCAGCGTTCCACGTGTCAAGATCCTGCGTTCCGCCAGCCCCACGAGTTTACGACACTGCTCGATGAGCAACTTGAAGGAGAGCGACTTGGGTAATAAAAGATATTCCACATGAGATCTACTCTGTCTTGAGTGCCATCGTCAGCCAAGAGTGAGAATAAAATCGCGTTACGTACTGATTCAGAGGAGCAGGACAATGAGGAACACAAAGAGAAATATGAAGCATAGCAGGCACGGCGGCTTCCACATCGCAGCAGGTAGCATCCAACTTTGGGAGATCTATACAAGTCGAGTTAAGTATCTTTATGAAAGAACCGTGACCGTGAATGTATGTCCAGACCCGTGAAGTGTGTCAGCGTCTGGCGGAGTGCGCCGCCCGGCTCCGCAGTTCAATTGATCAGAGAACGGTCACCAACTTGTCCACTTTGCCAATGTCATCCAGAATCGACGAATCTTCTACATCGTCATCGGCATCCACGTTCGCGGCGTCCAACGCCAAGTTCACGTCCTGCCAAAACGTTAAATGGATAAGGCACTATGGTCGCCATGTCGGCCTCCCGGTCACACTGATCGGGGGCGACTTGTAGTCCACAAAGCGGTAAAACTTGAATGCCTTTTGTTCCGTTGTGGTCGTGCTACCCTTGAGGTTGCGGGAACGAGTACATATAATGACAGCGCCGTCGCCACCGATACCCACGTCCTTGTGTCACGCACGACGTCATTGTCAACAAAACGCCAGGCACAGACGATGGCATCAGATGTAAATGACGCGGCCCGCACGCTGCTAAAATGCCGCCTCAACGCCCACAAGTGTTGGGGTTTCACTTGGCCTCTCGAACTAGCCTGAGCGTGACCCCCAGAGACGCCGCCTTCCCCTTCGCTTGAAGTCGGGAGTGAGGACAGTGAATACCTCGCCATTCAAGGATAGTGCCGCGAAGACGTCGTCGCAACAAACGACCTTCATGATCGCAGAACCACGGACGGTCTGAGGTGGGCGGTAGACCGTCGAAATGTCGGGCGGAAAGGCATGCGCAGGGAAACTTGAACCTAAATGTACCCTTGCTATGGGTCGTAGGCGGACTTGATCTTCATAACCCCACCGTTCCACACGCATACAACCTCCCCAGTCGTGTCAAGGCATGCCATCGCCGTTTCCTAGTTAACCGTCAATTCGTTGCGCACGACTGCAGGATCAATCGAGAAACTAACCGACATCGCGATGCACCGGATGGGCTGCGTAATAATTGATGCCTTACGAGGGAGTATTTGAATGGGGCTCGCTGTCATACTATACCCTGGAGGATCCCTTATAAAAAATCTGCGCTGCATATACGAATGTACATATACCCAGTTGCCCACCGTTCGTGCCCCACGTCCACACGTCACTGTCCGACCAACAAGCGCTCGCGGTCTCGCAAGCGGCGATGCCCTTGAGGAACTGTGGTCTGGATCGACTCGTCCGCCGAACCTCCTTGGGCCGACTCGACGACGTATCCGAGCTGGTCAAACGATTCAGTCCCCAGCTTACGACTTCCCCGCGCTCGTCAGGGCGAGGGTGTGGTCCTGTCCGAGGTCTGAGTCAGAGAAGACAAGAATGTTGGCACATATATATCATGTGTGAGTGAACTCATCGGTTGGCGCCCCAGGTGAGCAATTCAGCATGGCCGTCGTCAAGGGAGGATTCGCAGTCTAGGTCCGTGACGTATTGGTGTTGGTGTTGGTGCGTTTAAGTAACATAATCCAGAGAGAGAAGGGATTGCGACCGACAACGCTCATAACCCGGCAACATCCGTAGGGACCCCCGCCACCCCCTGACCCAGCTCCACTCCTCCCTACGTGACCCTCCTGCTACCCGGCACATCGCCAAGTCCATTTGTTGATAGATTCCAATCCCAGGCTACTGCACGTCGACCGTCTGAATACCCGCCATCAAGCCACTCAACCCCGTCTCCTCGCGCACCTGGACCGCAATAAAACAATCCGTCGCCACGCGTCGGTACCGCGCATGCGTATGCGGTACTCGGGCAAGTAGCAGCGCCCCGAACTTCTGTCTCAGCCGGACGACCAGTCTCGGAGCATGCGACTCTAGTACATCAGACTCATGATCGTGAGGGAATTCCTGTTCGAGAAAAGGAATGATCCATGGGTGAATGAGGCGTAAGTTCGTGCCGATCAAGTTATCCGTGGTCTGGATCTTCACATCACCAAGTAGCGGCGACTTCGCATGATAAACAACAATGGAGGAGTCGGAATCCGGCTCCGAAACACGCCGAACGTTGGCGAGTTGAAAAACAATACCCGGGAGTCGCAGCCGACCGGAAACAAGGGAAAGCGGCGCGAGCTCTCGAAGTCGACGGTATAGCACCACAGCCAAGGAGAGGTCAGAGGGGTGTAATGATGTGACCATTTTATCCATCCTAGCGCTATCAATTGGTTGCGGAAGATGTGGCGGCACGATTTGGTCGTAAACGGTGAGATCGGCAGGGAGGTAACTGTGCCGACTACCGTGCATCCCTGTCCAGGACAGAATTGTCACATCTCCCGAATGCGCCAGGACGTGCTCTAGAAGACGATCAACTGCCACCTGCCAGTGCTTGCCCTCTCCATAAATGACAAATTGTGAGACACCGAAAATGCCAAACAGACAGTACGCGATGTCTTCCTCCCGGGTCGTTTGACGTTTGGAAGCCAGATAGAGCTTCTCGCGGGCCCTGTTCGGCCCCAGTTGAAGGGTGGACAACTCCTGCGTCTTCATTTTCATGGCCCGTTCCATTTCCCGAATTATGACAAGCGATTCTTTGTGATTGAACATCGTCAAGCCGAGATATGGTTGCCAGTCTTCCGTATAAAATTTCACGATCTCCGAAGCAAGGTATTCCTGGTAAGTCCAACTGCGAGTGTTCCAGATACTCCGCCACAAGTCCCCATATTTCTGCGACGCCGAAAAGACATCCAGAAGGTAGACAATGGTGAGCGACGAGCCGTGGTACCACCTGAACATGGCAACCACTGCCTCTTGCCGAATCCCCTTGTCCGCTTGGTTCACGCAGCATGTGTCGCTCCATGCCCAGAGAAAGCACAGACGATGCACAAGTTTACAGAACTTGACCAGTTTGGTATGAGCCAGAGACGCAGGCAGCTTATAGACCGTGGTGTTGTTAACCCTCTGGAAAGTTGGTTCGTCCGGTTGCGGGATATCGCGGACAGTCTTTTGTACAACCTCCCGAATCTTGGGTGTGGCATTGACGTACTGATCACGAAGGGCTATATATGAAACAAAGTTAACATGTATAGTCTGTATCGTATCAAAAGTCAGCCCACCACGGATGTCCGGCAAGGGCGATTGCTCGAGCTTTGCAAGCATATTCTCGAAAGCCATGAATGCTTCCTTGTAACGTCCCATGCCATGTAATGCGAAGTGCTTTCGCTTGTAGCCTTTGTACGATGACGGCGCGAGTTTGATTTCCTAGATGTAACTAATCATGAAAGTCCATTCCGCGGGATGTAGAAGTCAATCCATACCTTCTCAGCGTCAGTGAGTGCGTTCTCCAGCAAAGATTTTCGTGCTTTGCAGCGATTTACGATCATATCCTCGATGTTCGGCTAAATAAGTGCAAGGGCATTCGAATAGTATGTGATCGCCTTATCGTAGTCATTGGAGCCATCTGATAGTCGCCTTGTTCCTCTAGCTTCTTGGGGCAGCGTTCTCACGATTAGCATTAAATTTGGCACAGTTTCAACTTCCACCCACCGAGTTCCCATTTTTCGCGTTCTTCCTTTGTGTTCGGGTCGTCTGGTAACTCGGTTTGCATCCGTAGGAAACACTGAACGGCCTCTAGGTATCTGTCCTCTTCAAGTACTTCACAGATAGCTCTTGTAACATGGAACCGGCGAGACTTGAACTAAACCGAACCAGAGAATTATTATCCAGATTTCAAATTGTCAAAATCATCCATACCTTGAATGCATTGTGCCAGGAGCCACGGGGCAAAATTGCTTTGCCCACTTGCTTATATCACCAGTTTTTTCCAGCTCCGTGGCGCATTTGGTTTCAAATTCTGGAAGAACGGTATTCAGGGAAGAAAAAAATTAGGGCTAGAACGAACACACACCTGCGCTTGTGTCTGGAGTCTGATCGGCCAGACGCTGGAATGTACCTAGCTGATCACAAAGGTTTTCGATAATTTGCTCCAGCCTGGTAATTTCCTCGCCTGAGATGGGAGAACGTAAGTGGCGGAAAGTTCGTCCTTGGCCAACAAACGCATATGGACCGGGATATTGCGCGGTGGAACCATTACTTTCGACCGTCTGTGTTTCCCAGTCGCGGAAAGTCCGTCCTTGGCCAACAAACGCACTTGGACCAGGAGATTGGGCGGTACCATTAGTTTCCACCGTCTAGATTTCCAGGTTAGTGGGGACATCAAGACATCATGTTATGATATACTTACACCATCATGGTTGCGCGGGGTAGGGATATCGTGGAAAGTGATCTTCTTCGCACTTGATCCCTCGCTGCCAGGGTCGATACTCAAAGGCTTGATAACTTCGACAAGGCTTTCTGTTTCTCGGTTGGTCTGATCGGTCAGGTGCTCTAGCTGATCACGAAGGATAGTTTTCTCCAGCCTGGTAATTTCCTCGCCTGAGATGAGAGAACGTAAGTGGCGGAAAGTCCGTCCTTGGCCAACAAACGCACTTGGACCAGGAAATTGGGCGGTACCATTATTTTCCACCGTCTAGAATTCCAGGTTAGTGGGGACATCAGGACATCATGTTATGATATACTTACACCATCATGGTTGCGCGGGGTAGGGATATCGAGGAAAAGTGATCTTCGCACTTGATCCCTCGCTGCCAGGGTCGATACTCAAAGGCTTGATAACTTCGACAAGGCTTTCGTTTTCTCGTTTTCTTGGTTGGTCTGATCGGGGCGCTGGAATGTACCTAGCTGATTACGAAGTTCTTCGATGGTTTGCTTCAGCCTGGTAATTTCCTCGTCTGACATGAGAGAACGTAAGTAGAGGAAAGTTCTTCATTGGCCAACAAATGTACTTGGACCAGGAGATTGGGCGGTACCATTGTTTTCCAACGTCTAAATTTCCAGGTTAGCGGGGACATCAGGACATCATGTGATGATGCAGGTACACTTACACTAAAGGGGACATCGTGGAAAGTGATCTTCCTGCATACGGCCATCGCAATCTTGCGGTCTTCTAAGATAGCGAACGATGAGACGGAATCGACATGGTCTATGGCGGGGCAAATTTGCTCATGGGTGGTGGGGTCCCAGAACGAGACGGAGAAATCAGTGGCTGCTGCGACGAACTTTCCACTGCTCGCCAGGCCGATCCACTTGGGCTTGATGTTCCCGCGATGAACGGGCCATTTAGGAAGTGAAGTCCCCGTGAAGGCATCGACGCAGTGAATGTTACCGTCAG
>JBBPOL010000346.1:0-14795 GCA_038091435.1 Leccinum variabile | reverse complement strand
GCGTGATCCTCCTGGGGTCAATCCTTGGAGATGCGGTCATGGAAGAGAGCAGTGTTTCTGAGTGCAGGGAGTGAGAAATGATCATGGGACATGACATGTGCAGCCGATGGCAGTTCCGGGAGGAGGCAACAGATGACTCAGTGGTAGCAAGTTTGAATTTTGTCATCGGTCAGACAAGCATATGCAGGCGAAAGAGTTGCGGGTGGTAGTTAGCCACTGGAGACTCACAGCGACCATGGTGACGTTGTGAAGAGCCTGCCAAGCCGAGGATTTTCTCATGGAATTAGCCTGTCGTGGGACAGATCATCTTTACACAGCAAAGATGCGACCACGCCAACTTGAGGAAGGACAACCTGGACAGGATCATTTATTTACACAGCAGCTCACAGAAAATCCAACTCGAGTCTCGAGGAGGCTCAGCACGATTTTTTTACTGGAAATTGCTTGTCTTCTCGGGTACATAATGAATGTTTGATGCTGGAGTGCCAGCTCCAAAGTGACAGAGTACGATGCACATGGTCCTACAGAAGCTGAAAATCAACTGCATCAAGTAAAAACGAGGCAAGGGTAAACCCCTATAACAATAACCATATGACACGTACAAATGTCCTTGCGAGAGCCCGCTCGACGACAGCGATCATAGTTACTCTGCACTCAAACATTTGGCAAGAACCCACTCTTCCGCCACGCCTCAACCCACTGGGCAACCAACTCCTCTCCAACCACCGGCGCCTCCCTCAACCACCGACTCACCGCGATCGTCTTGTCCACACACAGTCCCGCCCTCGCCTTCTCATCAGTGGCCCCATACTTACTCTCGTAAAACGTCAGCAGCTTGCGGCTTGGGTTACGCCGCTCATTGGAGTCGCTCGCACGGAGCGCCTTGAGCCAGTCGTGTCGCGGGAGTGATCGGAAGGACAGCCCCGCTGAGTGGAGGGCGCCGAGGATGGAGGACCAGGGGACGCGTGTTGGGTGGAGGATGTGATACACAGGACAGTCGGTGGAGGTCGGCGTGGCGGTTGTGGACGTGGAGGCGCGATCAACGAGCTCGACGATGCTCTTAGCGGCATAGTCGACAGGGAGCCACGACACACGTTCGTCGAGTTGAGGTAGGATGCCGATCGTGTCTGCGCACTACCGTTCGAGTGAGTAAAAAGAGAAATGAGGGAGGAGAGGACAAGCGAAACCGGAGGATCGCGCAAACTGACCTTGAAGACGAGCGAAATCCCCTCGGACTCGTTCCAGATCCCGTTGGTTGTGTCGCCTACCATCTGGCCGATGCCTGTGGGAATGATGCAAAGGATGGGCCGTCAGGATGACTACTACCTTTCATTGTCTGTGGAACGTACGCAGAACCCCTGTGCGCAACGGCGTCGTACGCGCTGCAATCTGACACAGTTTCTCCGTTACCCACTTTGATTGTGCACTTGATCAACACGCCAGGTCAGTCAGGTAACATGATCATGACGAGAAAACGCCACGCAGCGAGGGGAAAGAACGTACTATCCCATCTCCTGCGCGACCGCCGGATTGTCCGTCACCGCCTCGGGCACCAATCCCTGCGCGACAGGCCAATTCGCCACCGCACTCACGGACGAGGCAAAGAAGAATTGGGCAGGCTGGCCGCGCGGTGAGTCGAGCGCGAGCTGGATCAAATTGACAGCGCCCCGAACGTGTGTTTCGAAACTGTCATGATGTTACTTGGTTAGTAAGGGGGTTGAGTTGACGTCGTCGTCGATGAATCGATGTCGCATATATGCTCCTACATACCTTGATATACCCAAATTAAAGTTGACTGCCCAGGCGTTCTGGAGGGGGGACGACGGAGAGTAAGTACACATGGGCCATTGGTAAGGAGGAAATAACAACACGAACATGAATGATCACCGTGGCCCGGTCCACAATCTCGCGGTAACGCGCCTCGTCGAGACCCAACTGGACTGCCGGTAAATCCGCCGCCAGCACTACGACGCGCCAGTTCTCTTCATTTTCATTGTCATCCGGTGCCACACCAGCCGAGAGTCGTGTTGTAAGTTTTCGGGCCCGCATCGACTCCGTGAGTCGGTTCGCCGCGTGCGCGTCGTCCTTGGCACGACAGAGACAGTAGACAGTCTCTACAGATGGGTCTGCGAGGAGTTCGTCGAGGATGTAGGATCCGAGAGAACCTGTGGCGCCTGTCAAGACGACCTACATAACGAAGGGGTTCACGGAGACGGTGAGCGAGCCCTGGCATGGAAAGGTAGGTCTCACGCACCACTTTCCCAGCGGTGCCGGTTGCAGGGCCGTTCTGGTTGGTGTGCTCCTTGGATGGATACGCGAAGTGGCTGTATTTCTCAACAAGTTCGAGCATGATATCTTGGGGATTGATCTGCAATGTGTTGTTGTCTTTACCCAAGGAGAGCGACACAATGAGCCTGGCCAACCTTGAAAAGGACGAGTGAGTGACTACCACGGCAAAGAATGATGTCAACGTACTTGGCAATGGAAGGATGATCAAACACAACATTAGTAGGCAATCTCTTTCCACCCAAATCGATCTCCTAAAACGGAGCCTCTGTCAGCTCCAACCAAAAGGAAGAAAAATCTGAACGCACGCACCCTCTGGATAGCATTTCGAATTCGTGTAGACTGCAGTGAGTCGAGTCCAAAGTCAAACAGATCCGTATCGTCTTGAAGCACATCGATCTGCGACTCGATCGTCCTCCCAATCAGCTCCCTCACGATCACCCTCGCTGCTGCCTCCCCTTCCAGCTGCTTCTTCCCTTCCGATCCCACATCCCCCTCGATGCTCCTATATACATCCTCGATCATCCCCTCGAACTCTTTATACACCTTTTGCCTCAAGATGCTTCCCTTGTCTGCCCTTGGAATATGTGTCCCATATGGAAGAAATACCAGCGCTTCCGTTGAAAGCTGGGAATGCGAAGGTGCTTCTGCGTTGGCGAGTGCAACGATCGGCGCGACACGGCGGATGAATTCGTCGTGCGAACAGTGTTGAGCAACCTCGGAAAGGAGGATGAGCGCTCCGATCTGGGCGCGGGCGGCGCCAAAGACTATGGCTTCTGAAATATACGGGGAGGAACGAAGAGTGAGTTCGATGGGAACCGGGTTGGTCTTTTCGCCATTAACCTGTTGTGTTTGGAGACAGTGAGATAGAGAGCGTGGTAAGGGGAGGATACGTACCATGACGAGTGTATCATCCACCCGGCCAACATACTTGTAGGCATCAGGGATCGAGGGGTGTTTGATGAAGAGGTCTTTGGTTGCATAAGACCCATCAGGTTGGTTTGACATCACCTATTTGGCGTTCATACCCAAGATAAAGATGTATGTATGCACAGAACGTGCCTTGGTGGGCCATCCATCGAGGATATAGAGCTCATATGTGTCGTCGCCGTGGGGTTCGAAGCGCATATATTCATGTATGCCAGTATGCATATAGGGACCCCTTGCGCGGACCCAGTTCCATTCCTTGTCGGTGGTGAAATCACGGAAGGACGTCATGAGCTGACCCATCTCAGCTGAAGCATATGCGACAGTAAGACGGTAAAGAACCATGGGAAAGAACAAAAGAACGCACTGAGCCCATAATGACCGACCAAAGGAACGCCTTCCGAGACGAGAAGGTCACCGAGCTCGTCTGGACAGGGACTGCCTCCAAACATGACCAGCTTGAGACGTCTAAGAATTTGAAGACCCTCTGGGGACTCTGCAAGCAATTTGAGAGCGAGCGGTACACCAAAAAAAGCCTGTATATCGGGCGCTTGTGAGAGGAGGTTGATGATGTTAACAGAGGTGAGCGGGATAGATCGAGTGGGAAACAGATAGAGCGGCTTCGCGGAATACCAGGCTCGCATGAGGTTTGAGTGCCCATGGCCCTGCGACGAGTTTCCGAGTTTGAGTAGAGCAGGCAGACAAGAAGAAAGGCAGGCGAACGTGGTACAAGGGCAACGTCGTGAGGGCGGTGAGGCCAAAGTTCATCTTACAATTCCCGATAGTAGCTTTGTTGGTTGAGATGATGGGCTTTGGAAACCCGGTAGAACCGCTGGAGTGAATGATGGAAATGGGAATAAGGAACTCGACGTCAGGGGTGAGAGAGAGATCCCAGTGGGTCTTTTCCGGGTGTGCAACGCGTGCATCGGGACCGAACACGTCTGAAAGAGGTTGGTGGATGATCGCTACTGACGACGGGTCAGAGAGAAGAGCAAGGGCAGCAGTTGCAGAAGAGAGCAAAGTGTCCTGTACGATGATGTGTGAAGCATTAGTAGCGGTCAACAGGTGAGCGATCGCAGGCGGCGAGTTGTTTGGGGAGAGGAAGAGAACACCTATGAAAGGAATAAGCAGTCGAGCGGTACAGAGGAGATGGAAACGAACAGTATCCCATGCGATACAAGGTCATTTCGGTGATGACATAGTCGATGTTGCTCACACCCAAGAGACCAACGGTGAGCCTGCTTGCTGAATCGCCCTTTGCACGACCTGGGAGGAGCCCAGAGTCCCTGAAATGATTGGCAAGAAGGGAAGCGGCTGCATCGAGGTCAGCGGTGGTGTACTTTGTGTACTGTGACACGAGTCAGCGTGTGTTCGAGCTGAAGTTTGGACGTACGTTGAGGTCCTTGTCTGGGATGGCAAGAATCTGGAGGTCCGGGTGCTCGCGGACTCTCTCTGCGATGAGCTGGTTCACGGAGAGAATGTCTGACATCTTTGCAGAGACGGGGAACCATCGCACGTACTTATATCGGGAGCGATGACGGTCCGGACTACCCCGCTGGTCTCGTGGAGGCTGACATGGATAAAAATTGCTCAAAAGACCGCGCTTTGAGCTTTTTTTGTCCATTGCCATGCATCTTTTTCGGCTTCTCCATCGACAGACAAAGTCCGAGAGCGACGTCTCCACTTTGGTCACCGCCCCCGTCTTCGTCCCTTTACGGCCGTCACTACCCTCGTTCGACCCGACACGCGAACTCTACGCCTTAGCTGATCCTACTATCGAATTAGAAGCACAGATAGCCAGTCTCAAGGACGAACGCTCCACCCTCGAACAAGACCTCGATGATTACCGCACCGACCTCTTCCATGCCCGCACCGAACTCTACTCGGAGATGCTTCGCAACGCACGCCACGAACAACGCGTCATGGACGACTTCCGCACTATCCAGACTCTCGAGGCAAGGCATCAGCGCTTTTGCTCTCTCTTGGTCGACATTGGCATTCCTCGCCCGGCGGTTGACATGATTTGTCAAGTCATTCAATCGGGTCACGGCTCTCCAGAAAACATTATTGTGGACGCCATCAAGGATGCAGCGAACGACGACAACACCCTCTTGGCTCGGCTCAAGCCCATCATCAAGAACGAACGTACCCCGGAGCACTACCAGTCCGCTCTCAACATGACGTTGAGCATTCGAAAGGAACTCAAATTTCAGAAGAAACGGTCCAAGTTTTGGAAGAAGCTCGCGCAAGACGGCGATCGACATGCAGATACCGTCACCCCTTCCCCCTCGGATATTTCGTCCATCCGTCAAGAACTTTCTTCAGAAAGGCAGGAGGCACTGGACGCCCTCCTCTCCCGCCGCCGTACAGCCAAGTGTTCAGACAACACAGACGGCGATGTTTTCGGAGGTCAGCGAAGGGAGTCAGCCTTGGATACGCTGGCTGGTTCTCTCGCTTCTCGTCCGCGTCTCTCTATTCAGGAAAACCTCAGGCTTTCCTCCTCGTTTTCCTTGTCTTCCACCTCTTCTGTTTCGACGACGTATCACTCTTACCTTTCAGGCCATCCTCGACTTCAAAGGAGTTCTACCATTGACACACCAACCATTTCATCTCGTCTTCCATCTTCCCTGTCCACCTCTCTCCGCCGTTCCTTCAGGAGTTCCACGGAATCCGTTGTTCTTGGCAATATAAACCTCAACGTCTCACGGTCTTCTTCCATCGACCCCGCCCTCCAAGAAGAAGAAATAGAACAGCAAGCCGATACTGAAAACGCTCCAGCATCTACGGTGACCCTCAGTCAAGATCTCGCTCAGGTTTGCATTCCGTTCTTCCTTACATTTCATGCGTCCCTAGCGCACTGTGCCTTTATCATCTTCTCTAGAATACCAGACGTACATCACAAGGAAATGGACATCGTCGCATGTCTTCGACAACCTCGAGACGCTCAGCTCCCACTCGCTCAACCAGATCCTCTTTTCGTCTCTCCGCGTTCTCACCTTTCCGGGCGTCTCATGCTACCGAACCATCGACAGTGCTCGATTCGGACGACTCACGACACATGGCCATCGATGCGCCGTCGTTTGACACGCCCGACATTATGCGTCTCTCGGACCTCGCGCTTAGCTCGGACACGGATACGCCTGCCTCGACCGCAATGACCGAAAGTAGCCAGGACACGTCGTTCGGCGACGCGCTTTCCCTACTCAAGTGTGGTACCGATACACCATTCTCGCCGATGGATCTCGAGTCGCAAATGCCTTCGACGCCGCTGGGCTTGCCCGCTGCCTGCGAGGCCCTCGGTGGAACTGCGCACACCAACGGTACACGGTTCTTGGAACACATTGAATGCGATGCATCGGTATCCGCCTCCGAGTCAGGTGCCCGGTGCGCGGAAGGCGACCATCACCATCACCATCACGAGTATCCGCAGGCAGCAGACTCGGGCACAGACACGATCCCCATTGGGGAATCCAAGGACTCGCTCTTCACCACTTCTGTCTCGTCGCTGTCCGCGAGCGACACGCCTGCTCCGACCACGCCTGCTACGCCACCAAGCAACGGCAGCGACACGAGCACCAGTCCCGGTGCGCGCAAGGCGTCCTTCGGGCGAAGCATGCTCCCCATTTTGGCGAAACATCTCCGGCGGCTCTCGCTCTCAGGGACGTCTCCAGATCGAGAGGGTTTCGTGGTCCGCGGGCTGCGTTCGTTGTCGCGGCCCAGGTCCAGGTCCAAGTCGAGGTCCAGAGCTCGGTCTGGGTCTGAGTCCGAGTCCGCTTCTGGGTCTACATCGGGATCAGGATCGGAGTCGATCTCGAGGTCGTCGCCTCCCAGCGTATGGCGGGGCTCACCTGCGCGCTCCGAGTCGAGCAGGAGTGAGCAACTTACGGCGAGCCCGAGTCCGAGTCCGATCAAGGGGTCAGGGATTCCAGTGTTGCAGCGGCAGCGACGAATGACGATTCGTGCGCGGAGGATGACGGTGAAGAAGGGCTGAGGTTGATATCAGTAATAGCGGTAGATCTCGGTTTTCCTTCAGTGAACAGTTGGCAGATGGGTTTCGTTGCAGATTTATTCCTGTTCCAGTATGTATGTGGTTAGCGTGGACTCCGAGTCCGAAGTCTTTTGCGCTACGGATTTGATAGAAAATCAATCAATTTACACAAATCCATGGGCGCTTGGAACTAATTTCATTTCCACGTGACTGTCCTGGACGCCCGACGAGCCGAAGGAAACTTGTAAATGGGACTAACACAACTCGCATGAACTCAAAAATGATTGCTACAGACCGAAAGAGAAGGATACGTGCTTACATGAGTTTGAGATGAACAATGTCAGAGCGTACAACAGTACTTCAGAAACCTTGATGCACGAACGTGGACCAACTTGAAGTCTGTCTCGTAGAATCCCTGCAGAAGTCGAAAAAGGTACGTCCATTGCAATCAACGATATTCGGGTTTATGGTTGACCGAATAACATCCAGATGTATCTCATTTCCATAGATGTCCTGATCCCAATCGAGTCCGTTAACGATTGTCGGTGATTGAGGGGCACGGCGCCTCGATGGGTCTAATCATGTAACCGGGGCGTGTGATAGATACTTTTATATCGGATCTTTCTGACTTGTAGGCGCCGTCGTCCGTCTATCATTTGGTTGAAAACCACGTCTTCGAAATGCCTATAAGCGACGAATATGCTGCTCGCACGGCCTGCCGAGACCACACGGTGATCAACACACGCCCTCTGAGAGGATCTATGAGGGGAATGTTCCTCAGCAAATGCGAGCTAGCGAGATGGGGTCACGGATGTAAGTATAGTCATACCATATTCAACATCGATCGGGTGCACAAGTTGGTGAGTTGTATTGGATCTACTTACTTCCGAGGTGGAGCGGAATTTTGATTCGTCCCCCAACCCAAGGGAAGCCGCGATGGGGGGACGACCTATGTCGTCGGTTTCGATTATGGACATGGTTTTGAGAGGTATGGAAGTTATGAAGGCTGGGATAGCGGCTGGGACGTGAGGTTACCGGACCCACCAAAAGGACGTGTGGGGCACGTCAAAACCCGCAATCTCCCCAAGGCGTTACTAGTGGAAGAGGCACGGGCGGGATTGAGAAAGGCAGGCGACGCTCAGGTGAAATTATATCGATGAAAAACAGATAAGAGGGACTGATTTTTTTTGGCTGTGCTACATAGACAGAATACGCCAAAGTCCAAAGCATCTGTCAAGCTCACGATAAACAGGATTCCGCGTGCGAAAGGCCAGACTGCAAATTCGACCATGACTTGGTTGACAGCGCGCGAATCGAGAAGCTTGTGCGGTGGCCACCAATGGAGACGAGCAACTATGATGCGTTGACGGTCGAGTGCCGTGTGGTGGAGGGCCAAACGACGTGGAAGATTATTTTGAAGGAGGCCGTCTTCACGAAGTTGAAAGCGACGGATCCAATTGCGCAGCGCATTCTGTCGAGGCCGTACAGCTACGAAAGTGCAAAGTTGTTGGACGTGGTAAGGCACATGGAACACGTAGTAGGACTGGCTTAGTACAGTAGTAACTTGCAAGACTCGCAACGTGGAAAAGTACTAGGGTTACACCCGAAGTTCCGGCAAACCACTAATAAAATTATCCCATCTCATTCCCTACAGCCTACCAACAAGAGATTGACAACCTCACGAAAAGCTCTTCAGTCACTGAATTGGCCTTTTTTGAATGTCTACAAGATTCTCGCAGAAGCTCCAGATCCATATCCTCTGATCTCTCCTCGAATGTAGTCTTGGAATAGACCATCGCCACTGAGACAAACACATCAATGACATCATTACAGCGCTTTGCAAAACTAATGACAATCATGTAATCTTTTTTTTCATCAGCCAAAAAAGGAAATCCACACTGGCTGCCTCGAAGACGACACTCGTCGCCCCAAGATCTCACCTTTCTGCAGCCATGGTCACCAGAAAGATCAGCGATGACATCAAGCAATGTGTGCTCAACCTCTGGGGACTCGGTTCAATGGGCACTGGCATGCTTAAGGAGAAGTTTGTGACTCGGATGTACACGGATTATGATGAGATCAAGTGTTGGCAACTTGGTAAGTTACTAAGTTGAGGTCATTGACTCAAATGTTGTCTCCATTGCTGTGCACTTCTTCATCTCATCCGAGTCATACCCGACCCAACTTGAAGCTCATGCTGACTACAGGCTGCGAAGTAGGAATCTGATCTCCGAAGCTTGACCTTGGTATCAACAATGTCAGATAAGGCTAGTTGGTGAGTGTTGTCTGGGGTCCCCATGTCTTCTTCCATCACACACTTCTTTTGTGGGTCTGTGTTAACAAACTTAACTTGCCAAGTGGTTGACCACAGGGATTTGGGTCAAGTCATGGGCCGACTTACGGCACAAATACATAGTATGCCAATGATCACAATGATCATGCGGCTCGGATTTGAATGGGTTTACACTGCCAGTAATTGAATGAAATGACATTACATGCGAGTGCCCATACCAGCAGTCCAGCAGTCCTGGACACCAGGATCCAAGCACTTGCTACATGGAGAATTTAAAATGATCATGACCCCAATTGAAAACTGCAAGTGATCTTTGCGTGATACTTGAGGAATAAAACTAGACAAGACTGTCAAGATTGAGCTCATTGTGCATGCACTGCAAGAGGAAGAATGGACAATAATAAGTATATTTCTTCTACAATATATATTCTCTGCATCCCCCCCAAATGAGAGTTGGGAACTGGCACCTTGAGCACCGTGACTGCTTACAATTTCCTTTTGTGTTTAACGAGAAAAAAAAACATCATGAAGGCATAATTTAGTTTTGCAAAGAGCTGTAAATAATGACATAGATACAAAACATGGCATGGCATACTAGTTAAACATTTGTGAGGCAACCACAAGAGATGGAAATGATAAAATGGACCAATATCAACATGAGGAACGTAACATGTAACGAGGCCTATTGGGATCCAGAAAATCCAATCATGTGATAGGCGAGTTGTCTGAATTTGATGGGTGGTATGATCCATTGTCTAGGTGTCCTTTGGCTCCCTGAAACATTTCAGTGAATGAGGTGTCATAGCGAGACATGGCAGTTTGTTCGGTTTCCATTTGTCCATCAGATTGCCAGCCAATTATAATTGCCAGTGATGGTCAGTTCAGCTTCCTCAATCCTGCATAAGGTGTTCCTGGAGTTGGTGGACTTGGAAAGAAGGTCCTTTATCTCTCTCTTCATACCAGATAGCCCACTTTTGATTGCCTATTCCATGCCCTCCATCTTGGCCAAAGAACATAAAAGTAAAAATAAAGTAAGTCAGCATGGACCACTTATGCCAGTAGTAATACCATCCTCTTTGACATTCAAGATGCTGTTTTGTTTGACCTATACATGGTACTGAACTTGGTAAAATATCTTATCTACATAGTAAAGATTACAGATCAGAAACCCAAACCACCCTGTGGAGCTTTGGTGACACACTAGCCCCATTTTGATTTGATAGACAAGATCATATCACCACAATGTCTGATGTATGTAGTATGAAGTTCATTATGTATGGTTGCTGGTTGAGGGTACCAGTAAAGTTAAATCATAACCACCATGACCAGACTGGTTGCAGTTACTACTGGCTAAGCCTGATGCCTGAAGTACCAGTGGAATTGGATAATACTACTAGGTATCTTGGATAGTGAAAGTGGGACATTGCTGCCCATATTCAACTTCATTATTTCTCTTCATCATTCATAGTCGGAGTCAGTTAAGAGACACTCAACAGATCAAAATATAGAGGTAACATACAAGCCTTGCTAGTGATTATGTAGTGTGATGAGATTTTGATGCATATATCTCTGTAGAAAGATTGATAGTAGATGTATGGTCGGCACATCGCCCTCAGATATCTGATGAAGGGTGCAGAGTGGCTGGTAGGTCATTAGCATGTATCAATTGACTCAGAAGTGTGGATGAATGACTCACTGCAGCAATGATCCAAAAGGGCAAGTATGTTGTATTGTAGGCCAGAGATTGGACCATGGGAAAAAGGGTCAGACCGAGCAGGAGAACGTGAAAGTGTTGATGGGGGCTCTATACACCTTCAGGGAGTGGCTGAGCTCCCCAGTGCTTATAATTTTTACTTAGAGCCTTTGAACTCAAAATTGAAAGTCTAGTTGATTATTTGGGAGCTCAACATCATTATTGAACTTTTAGTGGGCACACTGCTGCTTTATCCACTTTTTATCTCATCAGTAGCCTCTAGAGTAATTTCATTAGGAAATTTAAACTCAAGTACATCACCAGTGCTCCTCCCAAAAATTTCTGCATTTTCATAAATATACATCTTTTTTTTTAGATCAGATGTGTTTGGAATGCCTTGCAAAAGAAAATCAGAGGATTGCCAGATGCTGTAGAAATAGAATCAATAAAATCTTTGCAAAACTATGCTATAATATTGAGCTCCAGACTGACGCAGCAGCAATGTAATAAAATTCTCTGTAATGCACATGAAATAGTGTGAATGTTTTTCCAGTTCCAAAACAAGTAGAAAAGAAAATGGGCTCTGGAATTAGTGAGATTAGCCTTCTATTTGAGAGTAATGATATTCTTAGGCTTACATGTTATCATCATCACCTTTGTCAATGTTTCACTGTCAGACCATAGAGAGGCTATAGTATGAGCCTTCAAATTGATCATCCTTCTCTTGCTGTTTTTCAAGACATTCTCTAACAGAGTCTGAGAAAGTGCCACTAGCAAAGCAGCAAGCTGTTCCACCACCCTATGCACAATTTCATCCAGTTTTCCACAATGCCTTTTGGTCTAGTAATCTTAGTAGTAGTATCTAAGGATTGTGCTTTGTTATAGAAAATGCAATGACCACCTGGCACTACTCTACAGTGTTCCTGCCATGAGCTATGGGCAGCCAATACTCCAGTTGTCTTCGCATGGTGAACCTGGCCAAATTAAGCCAAGATAAAAAAACTGTCAATATGAATATCAAACCATTAGGTCCTGGTTTGGGAATCATATTCACCTGAACCTGTCCAAGATAAGGCTATGTGAAAACATAAAAAAACCATACAAGAGTCAAGACAATTCTTTGGATTGGGAGTCTTTGGCACCTTTACTTCTATTTAACAGTAGTTGTAGTTTGAATTGTCATTTTCCACACCTCATGTCTCAAATATTTCTCAATACCTGTGTTCCAGAGGAATGGACTCTGTCTCTTACCAACATGTTTGCTTGTTACATGATGGTCTCCAGGTTTAACACCTCGGTCGCATCAAATGCCAATCCTTGATATAGCTTCAATGGAAGTTCTCTGCTGCCGGTCCCAGCTGTCTGCGAAGCCGACCAAATGGTGAGGATTTTGTTGGAAGCATACCAAGACAAGGGTAGGCCTTCAGCTTTCCAAATCTGCTTCAAAGTAATTGGTAATCAATACTTTGCTGCCAGTTATGATTGACAACATCAATATCATTCAGCTCAGTGAGAAGGCCAAGGTCAATAATAACCAGAGCATGAAAGGCAAGACCCCTGAGGAAATAGACATTGAGTTAGTTATAAGAAACTGATGAAACTCTGCATAGGCATTGTAGCTATGCACACAGCTTCTCCTGATTTCATACAATCCTTTGCCCATCAACTCTCTTCAAAAATATATCAAATCTTTCTAGTCCTCAAAACCAGAATTTCTGCCAGTGGAGTCAAACACAAAAGAATACCCAAGCTTCATGCAAGTTGTATAATCTGCTAAGTCCACATAGACCACCTTGAGATCCAGTTAACCCAAAATATCATCTTCTCATATAGCCACAAGATCCTTCTCCAAATCTTGAAATATAGTTGACAAGTATATTGACCAGTACTATAACCAAGAAGGCATTCTTGAGGTTCGATTTGATCAATATAATCAAATAAAATCTAGAATTTGGAATATACAACAATTTGAAGGGAGCTCAATGTGAAGGAATTTTTTTTTTGTTAGACTTGTTCTTGAACAATGGGTTGGATTACTACAGACAATCAAATGTGATCTACAGTATTGTCAAAGCAGATGAAATCATCCAAGACAGAGTGAAGAAATAATCTGAGCTTGAGGTAACCAGAGAGATGAATCTCACTTACTGTGGCTCTGATTCCAATTGGACAGCAACAACATCCTTTCAAATCTTCAAATCTTTGATATTGGAGGATGCCATTGACATGCCACATTAATTGACTGAATCAAGATGAAGCTGTGTATCCTGCAACCTCTTCCAACACCACTGCTAGCTGTAAAGTAAGTCCAAGTCAGTATACAAACACCCCAAGTGGCCTGTGTGCTTACCACAGTAAGTACAAAAGATACTGTTTGAATGTGTATGGAGCACTTGAGACTTCGTTGTAATAAAAGACTGCAAATGAGCTGATGGAATTTTTCAATTTTAGGGCATGCCAGACAACCTCCTGCACAGCTCAATTGGCAAACCACCAGATCTAAATAATGATATTTAGATACATTAAAACTGATACTTGCCTGAAGTTTGGCAATCCCCTGGACATTGAAGATGGTCTAATTCAGCTGAACAACCAAGAGACACTTGGTAACCAAAGTGCCCGTTTGCAATCATACCTTGGTTTGTGCCAGAAAAATCATAATCAACTACAAAGGTTGATCAAGATCAGCATGACACCTGGCCCAGGACTTGGCATTGGTGACCAGGCAGTTCTGATCGCATGGAAAAATTGGCGCACCCATGTGAGGACAAACACTATCTTTTCACATTTGAACACAGCCACAGTATTGAGAGTGTGCTCGGGCTGGGGGAAGGCCTCTGTTACACCAATCCACAGGCTGGAATTGGCTCCCTGATCAGTTCTTGAAGAAATTGTCGAGTTGATGGGTCTGCGAACCAATCGACTTCACCGAAAACACGTGCCAGAAAGGATAGTGTTACAGTTATCCCTGTGGGGTTCCGTCTTCGTCATTCCTCTTTTCGCTTTATTCCATTTCCTTTCTCTATGTCCCTACGATCCAATTCTTCCATTCTCCTTTCCTCTCCTCGTTACGATGTATGAACTCTCTGTCGCTATTATCATGCTTATCTCTCTTATCTCTTATCTTGCTATCTCTTCCTATCTCTCTATCTCGTCTATCTCGTTATCTCGTTATCTCGTTATCTCCCTATCTTCATATCTCGATTACTCGATATATCTCTTTCTCTTTCACTGCTACTTACACCGCATGGTCTGTGCACTCGCACCCCTTTGCTTAAATACCCTGTAGCACGATGGTGTCATTTCTCTAGCTAGATCTACGCAATCAAGCGTTAGTATTCAAAGCTACCTCGAGCCCTTAGTGTGACCACTTAAGGTAGAGAGATCCCTACTGTGTATTCGTCTCGACGTGACTCTTAGTGAGCTCCTCGACGATACAAGTAACGCTTCGCGTAACAAAAGATCTAGCTCTTCCCTCGCCTCCTGCTGCCTAGCAGACCGCCCACCATTTCATACCTACGCCCCTCTCGCAACACCTTCCGACCCCCCTCCTCTGACTCGGAAGAAACTCACTCTACTCCTTTCTCTGCCTTACCTTCCGGAGTCGG
>JBBPOL010000345.1:0-14796 GCA_038091435.1 Leccinum variabile | reverse complement strand
GGGGTCACGCACTGTGTGTGAAACTGGCGCAAGAAGCAGACCCACCAATGGAAGTGGATGATTCGACTCATCAGCTCGACTCTCCCTTGATGACACACCCGTCCTCCCCAGCCGCGCTGAAGCCCGAGCCTGAGGGCCACCAGCACAACCAAGTGAGTGACATGTACTTACCCGAAGTTGCAGTGACTGACCTCAGATAACATAGTTTTGTTGTCTGTGCCACGACGGAGGCTCAACACTCTATTGTTGTGAACAATGTCCCAGAGTCATCTACAACACCTGCCTTGTCATTCCGATTGAATTTCAAGAAGTTGTGCAAAAACCACAAGTCGATTTCATCTGCCCAGGATGCCATGCATTGCGACAGAAGAGACAAGAAAAGAAGGGGTGAGTGTACACTCTGTAGTACTGGATAAGTTGTTGCAAGGATCACTATTTTATCTTGTCTGGCTTCAGTCAGGCTCTCACTCAGTCGGACCAACCTGTATTGGAAACATTTCCCATCTTCAAGTCTCATTTTGGGGTACCTCCTCTCATAGCCAGGTCAATGGCAAGTCCATGGTCATTCTCCACCTTGTCTGTAAGGGTATGGATGTCTTTGGGACTCCTCCTCATCTTGTTCACCAAATGTTCAAGCCTTATTTTCCCGACAGAACTTTCACCTTGATCTAGTTCGAATTTGAATTCAAGACCAATGCAAAAGTTCAATTGCATGGCACTCAAATGGAGCAACATGTCAGAACATGGCAATCTCTTTGCAAGTGGTGGGCCTGCCAACAATCCTGGACCAGTGGCCGTTGAAGTTGACCAAAGTTCTTTTGATTTTCTGTTTCAGAGTGCAGCACCTCCAAAGTTTAGATCTTGTGGACAGTCAGAAAAACCGTATCTTGTAAAGTTACTTGCTCACTCAACCTCTAGATCATCTATTGCAAGGTCTTGTGCTTAGCCTGTTCATACAGCACCAGGTGATGGATGTGCTGGCATGCAAATAGATGCTGTAGCTCTTGAGGAAACTGAGACCGAGGCTATACAAAAAAGCATACAAAAGACCCAAGGTGCAGAATTATCGTTTGATGAGAGACTGAAGGACATACCTATGTTTGAATACAGCTTATGAATGGCTTATGAATCACGGAAACTGTTGCATGAGACATCTATCATGGCCTGCACACAGTGTGGCGACAGATCGACCTTGTACCTGTGACTTGGAAAAGGTACATCAGCAGCATAACATATTTACAGTTGGGAACCCACTAATTTGAATAATTCAGGATATAGATGCAGTTCGACTCATGGCAGCAGCTCAAGGCGATGGATGTGAAACATCACTATCCATTACTTGTAGAGCTTATGAATGAGCTGGTGGTGGTGAGTATTCCAAATTTTACCATAACTACTTTATTCACTGACTCAGATTACTCCAGATTTACTTCTTCGCCAACAATTGTGTGCGGAAATATCTCATTGCAGTGTTGAAAAACACATCTTCTCCTGGATTCTTCGGCCTTCAAGAGGCGTTCAGAAGTATCAAAAGTGAATGGAAGTGGTGCCTCCTCGTGGCATGCGGAAATAAAGTGCTTGCTGTACTCTCATATGAATTAGCTTCTGTAAGTCATCTTCTTATCATTATTTACTTATTATTTGAGCATACGCTTCAGAAGAAGATTTATGTGTGGATGCTTATACAGCTCTAAGTAAAGCACATTAATCAACTCTTTTGAAGGGTAGATTAAAAGGGACCTACTGTGAGTCCTTGGGAGATGAGGCAATGCAAGGACAATTCAGCACAGGGTCTGCAGCATGCCGAAATGAACATATATTTATTCAAGGTGCAAAAATTGTAGTATTGGATATGGACAGTTGCTGTTGCGCATGATCTCCACTTCAGAATACATCAACAACACCATATTGGTGAAAAGCTCGGTTGAACCCAGGCAAAGACCTCCTTGAGCTTTGCGTTCTCTGGATCGGTGGTTCTCATGCTTCTTATGATGTACCATAAGAAGGCCACCATGCCAGGAGCATTGTCAAATGGTGGCTCTATTGCTTGGCAGATTGTTGCTTGCATTTGCTGCCAAGTGTATTGTATCAGTCCATTAATTAGATGTATCTAAAGCTTCTACAAAATGTCTGGTAAGATTTGGTGGTTGGCAAAAATTGTTACAAAGAAAGAAAGGTGGTAGACTTTGATATGTGTCCAAATAAGTTCTGGAGGCTTTCCGGACCATTCCTAATCAATTCCCAGACCTTGAAAACCCCCATGTACACTGTTGCTCACTCCTTAAAGTCATTGGTTGAATTGATATCCCAGTAAAGGTGGAGGGAGGGGAGGTCATTAATCATCACTATGAAATGATTAGCCAGTGCTTAGAAAATGGTTGGAATATGTTTGGTAGATGTTTGATGATATGGGACATACTTTTCCTCCCTGTATCTTTGCATACCATCCATCTGAGCATGGATGAAGTCGAATCGCCTTGGATTCTACATGAACATACCATTGTCATTCCCAACCAGTCATTGTGTACTAATTATCATGAACACAAGATCAAACTCTTGTGGTTCCTCATTTTGATATGTTCCTCAATCGGCACAAACACACGAATGTGCGTTCTGTCTATTGCCCCAATACGGTCCACGAAGCATCGGAACCGTGGATTGCCCATTATCTTTGGTGAGATCAGGGTATCTGCGGTTGGTAAATTGATGTATCATGTGTAGAATGGGGCTGATGAAAAGAACTCGAGCTGTTCGAGGAAGTACCTGGGGGTTTGTATGTTTGCCGTCTCGTTATATGATCAAGACATGGCACAACTTTCAAAACACACCTGTTTATTGTTGTTGGTGAGTGTTGGAATCTCTCAGCGACCTGACGTGAATCCAAGCCGGTCCCACAAGTATACAGGAATATTGCAAGTTGCTGGTCCATGGAGATCCCATGATGTGATCGCTTGAATCCCTGCTCGGCAAGTATCTCTACAAGCAGCTCAAACACCTCAAGCTTGACCCCCAAACAGATCTTGATCTGATTTTCATGACCATTGAGAAGCTTGAGCACCCACGCTTCGCCCTTCCATATAATTCCATCGTATTCCATCTCAGTAGTACTTAAGGACTATCTCACTGTTTGTAACCTTAAGCTAGAGCTACTTGGAATATCACCAGTTCTCTGCCAACCCTCAAGTCCTTTGCCCTTAGTTTCTTCGAGTCTCTGCCCTCTCGGGTATGCCTATAGTCTTCAAGTGAAGCGACTCTTCGTGAGATCCTCCTTGTCGAACACTCAGTCCCTTCGCCTTCGAGTCTCGCCAGGCATTACACTTGCTCGACTAATCCTTTCTCCTTAGTCTTCGCCCTACCTCCAAGTTTACATCCGACTCTATCCGGGCCAGCTGTAACAGCCAGGAGTTTGAGGACAATTCTGATGTAGACTTGGCAGCAGAGTCAAATAAGATGGATGCAATTCCTGTGGGTGCCTATTATGTCACACATTCCATACTAGATGGTAAGTTCCAGTTAATTTCTTTGGGTAATTTAAAAAGTGCTAAGTATCAACTTATTATATATATCTATAGGCACTCCTTGTAATATTCATGGTGATGACTTGCCACCAGATACTCATCCTAACCCTCAAGATCCTCAAGCTGATGGCAAATGGCATCCATTTGAAAGTCGACCCCATTTTGAATTAGCTGATTTTGTATATCGGCAAAATGCAATGGCAGAAGAGCAGATTGAGGACTTGATGCACATCTTAGCCTCAATGGATCCAGAAGGAAAACCACCTTTTAGTGATTGGGATGATGTTTATGCATCAATTGATAGGATTGCTGAAGAAGAGGAATGGAGTTCTTTAACATTATGGCATACAGATCTGGATGGAGTAGCTGAGGGTGGAGATACTAGCATTCTTCCAACATGGAAGCAAGGAAAATATGATCTATGGCTACGAGATGCCAAGAAGGTGGTTCAGGCACAAATTTCAAACCCAGAGCTCAAGGAATACAATGAATACTGGCCATTATACATCAGCACTGGAAATGTACACAATGGTGCAAGATGTGGGCATGGGCAAGCTGTCAGTTTACTTGGATTTCTGTCTATTCCCAAAAGTGAGTAGATATTGTATGATTTGTACAATTCAAGACTAATTATGCATCAAATAGCTGATAAAGAGTTTGCATCTGATGTTTAATTTCGTAAATTTTGACATCATTTGTTTCAAACTTCTCTTGCTATTGCACTCGAACCTCTTCGATCAGCAATATCCAAAGCTGAAGTAGTCTTGTGTGCTGATGGTCATTACCAAAGAGCAATATATGGAATTGGACCATACATTGCAGATTATCCTGAGCAAGTTCTATTAACTTGCATTGTTCAGGGATGGTGTCCAAAGTATGTGATCCATTTATCTAGTATATGTATATAGTAATAACAACACTTTAGATGTTTTTCTACTTGCCATGACTTGGATAATTGTGATAGTGATGAGCCTGTTATGCTACACAATCATGAGCATACACAGCTCCTTATGAACAGCTTTCAGTCTAGTGTGTTATGGAAGGAATATGGAATAGTTGATGATATCCTAGTAAGTTCATCAAGTATTTAACAGTTAGATTTCATTAAATATTCATTGCTAGACCTTTACAGCATCATTTCGTTGTGCAGACATTCACGAGCTGATTGCCCCTGATATACTTCACCAAATAATCAAGGGAACATTCAAGGATCACCTTGTAGCATGGGTTGAAATATATATCAAAGCCACCTATCCAAATTCAAAAGCTATCATGGCTGACATAGATCATCAGTAAGTTGTACTTTAATTTGTTATGCTCAAATTTAATTGTTCAAATATGAAATTGCTGCTGTCCCACCATTTCTTGGATTAAGACGCTTTCCACAAGGTTGAGATTTCAAACAATGCACTGGAAATGACTCCAAAGCATTGATGAAAGTAAGTGTGGTTATAATATTCAATTGTGATTATATTACAGCAGCATGAATTATTATTGATATTTGTTTTATAGGTTTATATTCCTGCCATTGCTAACTATGTCTCTGAAAAATGATGCAAGCTATTGGCTCATTTATGGTGTTCTGTTATACCATCCGCAAACATTCCATAGATGAAGCTGACTTGGATGCTCTCAGTCAAGCTCTGGCTAGGTTCAAAGCTACCCGAGTTATTTTTCAAGAAACAGGTGTTCGGCCCACAGGAATATTGATCCCTAGAATTCATGCTCTTCAACATTATCATCAACAGGCTTTCGGGCCCCAGTACCTGCTATTCTAAATCGCCGATCACGTATCGCTACCTACGTGAATTGCATCAAAAGAGCACTACGGCAGAAGTCTGTGGCATCTAAAACAGCCGGCGGGAACGGCGGACCGGGGGGGTCATGCCCACCTCAGGGCATTCGCACAGACGGAGTGGTAGGGGGCACGGGCCCCGCGCTTAGATAGACTGTCCTCATAGAGTACATAACTCCACACGGGACAAGAATTGAGTTTTAAAAAATAAAATAAAATCAAAAAACAGAATTTTTCAGATTTATTATGTCAGAGTAATTGGTTGATATGGCTCAAATTAATTCAAAAGAGTAGAGAATGGAGTGTCTTGGTGAGGTGATCACAATTGTCTGTATTATGGTTGGAGTTTAGTAGAAAAACAGTGCAAAGTTTCTTCTTCATGAGCTCATTCCAGGAAATTCAAAGAGAATAATGAAAATAATTGTGGCAGAGACCTTGATTGATATGCTTAAAATTAATTTGAGAGTAGTAGAGAATGAGTGTCTTGATGAGGTCATCATAATTGTGTGAATCATGCTTGGGGTCTAGTAGAAAAATGGTGCAAAGTTTCTTCTTCATGAGCTCATTCCAGGAAGGTGAAAGAGGATAATAAAAATAATTGTGTCAGAGACCTTAGTTGATATGGTTCAAATTAATCTGAGAGTAGAGAATGAGTGTCGTGTGTCTATGTGCCTGAAAATCTAGCACTTGTTATACTGACACTCTTGACAGAATTAGACAATGAGAAACATGGATTATCACTTACTATATTGCTTGTCAGACAGATTGATAAAAATGAATTGCTGAACAACTATACTGAAGATACTGACACTCACTAATCATGCTGCTTATCTAAACCAGTGATATATTGATAATATGAAATATATGAGTTGTTGAGTTTAATGGATATCTTATCAACTGGTCTGCTGATAACTACTGAGCGGCTTAAAACAATTCACACTGACAATGTGAAGCAGGTGTAATGATGAGTTTGAGGTGTGTCTTATTGAAATGATGTACTGATATTTACTGAGACTGACTGAGACTGTACTGACAACTACTGAGAGGTTTGAAACAATTCACACTGACAATGTGAAACAGATGGGATGATGAGTATCATGGATGTCTTATTGAAATGATGCACTGATATTTACTGAGACCATTAGTAATGAAAAAATTATTCACTGGTGTGCTGAGACTGACTGAGACTGTACTGACCACTGAGAGACTTAAAATAATTCACACTGACAATGTGAAATATTGAAATGATGCACTGATATTTACTGAGACCATTAGTAATGAAAATCTTATTCACTGGTGTACTGAGACTGACTGAAACTGACTAAGACTGTACTGACAATTACTGAGAGACTTAAAAATAATTCACACTGACAACGTGAAACAGATGAGAAAATGTGTTTGATGTATGTATTATAAACTGATTTACTAATAATTACTGAGATTGTACTGATAACTGCTGAGAGACTGAAAATAGTAATTTAATGATGAATTGACTAATTTAATGAGTGACTGACGTCAGTCAAAAGTACTGACACCAGTAATATTCAGTACTGTCAGCCACTATCAGTACTTATAAGTAATAAATAATATCTGTTGCCATCAGTACAATCAGACAAATTTTTATGTTGCTGATGCAATCTGAGAAATAGCGTGTGGTTCCTCGTACTCCAAATCGTTGCCCTCCAAGTCTTCTTCCAGACTGTCCCACCTTACCAAGGTATCAAATCCGATATTCGAGTAATCCGGCAAAGAAACACCGATTAGAATACACAGGAATTGGAGCGGCAAACAGTTGATGTCGAAAGGACAAGTTGAGATGGACCTGCTACGATGGAATGTCGTGAGGTATATGGACAATCCGAGAATATGAATACAGGAAACGAGGTGATGGCCATCTCGATTCTTCACCTTGCAGAATATCACGACATGTTTCCAGGTGTATTTGATGTTGCCGTTGCGAGTCTTAAAGTAACAAGTTATATTGGGTTTCCTCAATGAGTATGCGCCATTCAGGGGTTTGTTTGCGGATTTGGCATCCCATTCACTGAATTAGTGAGTGAATCGTTCAGCACCAACAATGAAAAAACAATGAAAAGGAAAGACTTACAAACACAATATCTTACATGCACGAGATACAGTGGCACGCATGCTATTTAGGAATTTTGCAAGCTTATTCTCACAATTCGAGGTCTTGTTCAGGTTAACCATGGGATACCGCGTCCATTTTCCCTCCTTGTAGTGGCCTTTGGACCATAGCTTGTGAAATAAAGTCTCGAAAGTTTCGTTTTCTGATAGTAGAAGGCATTCCAGGTATATATATGATAGAAATTAGTCTTACTCAGGAAGTTGTACACTGGCTTGGGTGTCGTTCTTGACCAACCGGTCCATTGTTGGACGGTGCCAATCCATTTTGCGTCTCAATGGTTGTGGAATGGTCGGGAGCTGCAATGTTTGGTGAGTTTTACTCCTTCGAAGTGTCATTTTCTTGGAGGCTTACTGTTGCCAAGTTGTATGGGGTAGTGTTACAATTGTCTCCTGAGTTTTCTCTATGTCTTTTCTCTCTCTCTTTTTGCTTCACTTATCGCCTTTACTTTGTATTCGCCTTGTATCATAGATCTCGAGCGATTTCACATCTCGTTCCACATTGCTGATGATCCGAGTCTCCCCTATCCTTGTCCCTACTTCTCCCTATCTCTATTCTGAGTTTCTCCTATCTCTTTCTTATCTTCTGACTCACAATGACCTCATTCCATCAGCTATCTGTCATCCTTCATCATTGTATAACCAATCCTCTGCAGCTTCTTATCTATCCATACTGCAGATGACTCGTCTTTTCCATACAATTCCATCGTATTCCATCTCAGTAGTACTTAAAGACAGTCTCATCATTTGTAACCCCAAGCTAGAGCTACTTGGAATCCCACTGAGTTCCCTGCCGACCCTCAAGTCCCTTCACCCTCAGTCCCTTCGAGCCTCAGCCCTCTCGGGTGTGTCTATCATCTTTGAGTGAAGCGACTCTTCGTGAGATCCTCCTCATCAAATAACTTTGTCTCCCTCGTCCTTCGAGTCTCACCAGGCGTTATGCTTGCTCGACTAAACCTTTGTCCTTAGTCTTTGTCTCACCTCCAAGTCTACATCCGACCCTATCCAGGCCAGCTGTAACAGGTAGTGTGTGACTTGAGTTCCAACTATGGAAACAAAGACATATTATACTCAGAAAAAATGTTTTATGAGTAATATTGCCAAATGGATTTGCCAGTGACATGATGTTTGATGTTCAGCATTGAATGAAGGGTAGATAAAAGGGATGGCAAGCAAAGCGATCAATCGGATCAAATGAAATCCATGGAATACACAATGTTTATGTGGTATGTAATACGG
The DNA here is from genome assembly GCA_038091435.1 of Leccinum variabile. NCBI lineage: Eukaryota > Fungi > Basidiomycota > Agaricomycetes > Boletales > Boletaceae > Leccinum > Leccinum variabile. The sequence goes on along the minus strand of JBBPOL010000345.1, from coordinate 6,102 downwards.
ACTCCACTGGTTATGTACTTGTTGGTGCCTAGATGCCAGGTGGTGATAATGCATAATACAATTCCTTTCACCAATATTTATTGAGCCAGAAGTCGGTACTTAGCTCATAGCTACTTGACTTGGTCAGCCATGAATGTGCTTTGATGCCAAAATTAGGGATAACTTGAAGGTGAGCGGGGGAACGAATGAATGTTAGTGGAATCTTGAATGAGACCAGGTAGGTTGTACTTGATTGCGGCCTCGGTAACAGAAAGCCGCAACGAGGGCTTGGTCGCAAGGTGGAACACCATAGTTGAGGTCACGAATGTGCAAAAAGGTTTCACAGAAGCAGGGTCAGATCCCTCGAGAAGGGAGGTTGAGGTTGAGAAGTAGTTGATGATAGGGCATGTTGGAGTGATGTACTTAGAGATAGTGTGACCTTTTTGGTGTCTGGTTTGTGATCCGCCTCCATAAAGTCTTCGTCTATTGTATGGACTGTGTCACGGCATTCCTCGATATACATTGCTATGTCGAATTGGAAACACCTGTCCAACTGGTCGAGATGACGGGCGATCTGGCTATAATAGTTTTGGTTATTACCAGCATGGGCAGGCACTTTGATTTCTTCGACGTGAGCATGCTCCATAATGTCAGCACTGGTTCACTGCATTGGTGCCCCAGATTGACAGATTCCTGGGACAACACTCTGGAGGAGTTCCAGTTTAGGAATTTGCCAATTGTCGCATGCACTGTGGCGGATGATGGTGGCTTTGTTGTCATGCAATTCCCAAAGTGCTTGGTAAATGCAATTGAGGGAATCCACTGTGAACATAGGTGCTTGCGTGAGATATCGGAAGTCTAAAAGCGTGTGAACCACGATGAGAAAGCCTTGAGGGACACCACTGGAAACAACACCTATGATGTAGCATTGGACAGCACGGTGATCGTGGCCTGTAACCTGCTTTAGTTTGGATATACCTTCGTCAAACGATCGGTATCCGACAGGAGTTTGAATGATAGAAAAACAGAAATCGAGTTCCGTATCACCGAGCACCTTGATGCACCATTGAACATTGTGGTCCCAAGTGCAACGATGGCAGTGGTGCAGGGGCCCAGGCTCGATCGTGATAAAATAGGAAGGATCCGACAAAGCCCAGTCCATCCAAACTGGCTCCACAACTCTGTTCAAACCCAAAGGTTTGATGGCTTTGAGAAAGTTCTTGTAATCCCTTGGCAAGTGTTTTGAACAAGCAGAACAGATTGCAGCAAGGGTCTTGTCAGCAGTGCGAGGAACTTAAATCTCAGCCCCGGCAACCAAGTCACTTATTCGAGGACAATGTTGTGGTGAATGATGCACGTTGGGAGAGTCATGGTAGAGATGATGCTGAAGATGTTGCAAACAATGACAATGGTGTGTGACGGATCTGGAAACAGATGTGATGGCTTATCTGCACCAGGTCACCATTCCAACGGTTCAACAAATGGTCAACGTGCTGAGCAAGGTGGTACCAAACTAGCTAAGAGTCGTTGTCAAACCACCACACACTCTACTGTGTCCAAACCAAATATGAGATTGTTCAAGACAAATCCTCATCAACCAAAGATATGGCATTGGACTATGTGATGATATATTTTTATTGAATGAGGCTTAAAGCCCATGCCGGTCAGGTATACTATTGTCAGTGATACCATCCGTAAGGGGTCTGGCAAAGGTAAAGGCAAGGCAAGAAACCCAGCACCTGTCGAGCCTGCCCAAGAGGCATCTAGTGATGACGAGCTACACGAGGATGTCATGACACAGAGTCATCGTGACCGAAGACCATACAAGTTCATAAACTCAAGTATTCCTGGTTTCCCTGCCACTGAGGGAAAGTGGAACAACATTGTTATTCCTCAGTGGATGCTCTATATCTCTTCATGCAGCAAATTGTTTGTTAGATCACAAGTGGAAGAAACTTGTTGAGGCTGCTGATCAGTATGTTGGAGCTCATAAGAAGGTGAAGAGAATTTTTTGTGCCAAGCTTGGGAAGTACAGTGGATGGTCAACTGCTTTTGAACCTGATTCTGATTAGATTTCCAATATATCTTTTTTGTCAATAGAATAATAGGTGATCTAAGTTGCCTGGATAAGCTATAATGTTAAATTTCTTAGCAACTTGCATACTTCAAACCTACATGCCTAAGAATGCAAGTGACTTTAATGCTATCAACCTTTGACACCCAAAGTCAAATCTCTATCAACATTCTATATACTCTGCCATATATGTGACTTAACATCTCCAATACTAAGATGCTAATAATAATGAAAACTTGGAAACTAGCCATCTGACAAGCTAAGTCACTATAATGTGATCAATCTTAAATACTCACAAGTCAAATATCTATCACCATTCTATATACATTGTCATATAGATGACTTAACATCCCCTTGACTATCAAGCTATTGATAACATGTACTTCAAAACTAGCCATCTGACAAGCTTTGCATTAAATTTACTCACTGTCTAGATATCAAAGAGTGTCTAAAAGTGTCTAACTACTCTATTCTGCTTGATATCAACAATGCAAATATATATATATATGCTATCAATCTTTGATGCTTCAGAGCTGACAAGCTAGCAAGCTTTGTATATAATATTCAAAGATGTTTTTTATCTATCCATCTCAACATCTCTCATACTAATACCACTATTAGTCTTGAGTACTTGAAAGATAGATGGCTACCCAGCTTTACATTGAATTTACTAAATTTCTGGATGTCTAAAACTGGCTAAAATTGTCTAATACCTCCATTCTTTCCAATATCTAACAATCTAAAGAAATATTCAACTTGGTGTTCTATGATCTGTTATACTAATGTCACTTGATGAATAAAGATATATCTATATATCTGTTGGAATGACAAAATGAATAAATAACCACGTGGATAAAGTAAGCTTATAAACTACACTTCTGAAATTAGACATGTAGATGGCATTAGAAATCATGTAAGTTCCCTGATGCAGCCCCATTCTTGTCTTCGTATTGTCCCTGCCAGTGCTCACATCCCGTTCCCATTCAATGCGCGATGATGACAACAACACAACGACGCATTGACACAATGACGTGCCTACATTTGCATGGGTGGCATTTATAGCTTGAAAACCGCATGGGAGGCCTGGGTATACATATTATCTTGAGTTCCCTCACCTCCCCCAATTCAATGGGCGCTTTGTATTTTTAGTAATAGGGATATATAAAATCATTTAGAGCATATATTGCCAGGGCAACCATACAAGCATGTGATGTGCATGTAGGTATAACCCTCCAGAGAATTTTGAGATGATACATAGAGAAATGAAACCAGGAGAAGTGAAATCCTCCTAGTGAAAGCGTGGGAAATAAATCCAAAACATCGCAATTTATAGGAGATTTATAGGATAATTATTCAGAAACAGCACTATCATTGTGATTGGTGATGCAAATAGAGTCCCAAGATGTTAGGACATATGATTGAAATATCTTCTATCAATTTGAATGTTCTGAAATACAATGTGGATGCCACAATGATATGTTTTTCTTTTTGGTTACTGCACAATGGTACAAATTACACCCCAACTCATGCTTTTTCCTACCACTTGCTACCAGTAGTCTACATGTTCGCATTTTTTGCCATTCAGTCAAAGAGTTAGAGATAGGGAATTGGATCTCACCAAGCACCACTTGGAATGCTTTGAAATGCTTTGTGAAGACCACATCATGTTATTGATTTGTTTTGCAGAGTCTGCGATGTTTTAAGTTTCTTTCCCACGCTTTGAAAAGATCGATTTCATTTCTCCTGGCTTCATTTCTCAATGGATGATCTCAGAATTGTGTGGAGGGTTATACCTAGATGCCAACCACAAGTCTGTAAGGTTGCCCTGACAATAAATGCTATAGATGATTTTCTACACCCCTATTACTAAAAATACCGAAAATAGTGTTTGTAAAGCCACCAAAGCGCCCATTGAATTGGGGGAGGTGGGGGAACTCAAGATAATATGTATACCCAGGCCTCCCATGCGGTTTTCAAGCTATAAATGCCACCCATGCAAATGTATTGAGCAAAAAGAGCCAGGAGGAGATTATGTCATAGAATCACAGGCTTTGATCACAGCCACCTGGGCTTTTCGTGTGGCCTAGATATATATAAAAGGTATGTGGGAATGTACTTTTGAAGCCTATATGTTCAAAGGGTCAAAATTGCGAATATGTTTTGTGTTTTCACCCCTATTTGTTATTGTACCTCATAAAGCCCTCCAGAAGCTCAAGAAAGTGGTGGGAACTATTTATTATGACATATATATTATGTACATACACACAAACACAGTGTGAAGCCAGGGGAAGGGGGGGAAATGAAGGGAAAAACATATAATGAAGGAGATTACCAAAAAGGAAATGTGGGAGGAGTAGTGGCTGCATTGGGTGCGCTTAAACCTGCTTATGTAATCATGTAAGCGGGATTCTGTGCCTAGGCACACATGGAACATGCCCCTATCAAGAAAGGGGCTGTATTTGATTCTGCGAAAAAATGTCCCAAAAAGGAAATTCATTATTCCTTTTCGGTATGATAATAAAGGTTGTAGCCCCTATTTTTATGATCCCAATGGTGCAAGAATCTAATCAATCAGATCTAATCTGGATGAGATATGAGCAAAATGCGAAACATCGACGATATAAGGCCTCTGATTGGTCAATATTGGCCCACTCAAGGGGCAGGGGTGGTGGCTTCTTTGGGTGATCCCCCTGGCGCTTCTGAGGCAATTATGTAATCAGGTACATAGCTTCTTTCAGTGATTCTCCAAGTGCTGCATCACTGCTGCAGTGTAATACAGCAGTGATGCAGAACTCTTGTAACAGTTGATTAAGCATCACAGTTTGTATTGTTATAACAATAAAATGTCTGCATTAAAACTACAGAGTAGCCTCGTTCCATGTCGTCCAGCTCAACGGAATCGAACTTCATCAGCAAAATGACCCTTGGCTATATAGGCCTGTGCAGACCTGCAGAATGTCCCAGACCCTATAGAAAGGTACCCACCAACAGAGACATCCACAGACTACAATATCAGATCTACATTGTTGCACAGAACTATACACCTCGGCTAAATTGTAGGCCATCATTTCGAAGTTGTTGTCTATAGAGCTTTACAGACACGGGCACCCTTGTCAACGTTTGGAATTTGTTGTCTACAGAGCTCACAGACATGGACACCCTTGCAGATAATTGCAAATGAACACCAAATATATCATATACCATTTTAGGACATTTCTCGACAACCAATCTCGGTTATACAATCATGCACAAAAGGAGTAATTAATCTAAAACTACGCGAAACTGATGACTTGGCACCGCAGAACGTGATTGCAGCTGTGTTCTGACGGATAACGGATCAGCACCTGCGTACAATGGTAATATGTTGGACATACTTCCCAGCGGATGCCCAAAGAACTCGTAATTCACGAGTTTTTGCCGCGTGCCGTGGTACTTGGTCGATTTGACATTGCATATCCAAAATGCCGGCGAAAACATTTGAGTAAAGAGCATATTTGAATGGGTGTTCTTGTCGGTTGCCTGTTTGCGTATACTCGTCAAGGGCAGCCCGCAGCTATAACAAACATGAACGACCACTCGAAAGGAGGAAGAAAAAATCATACCGCAGTTGCCGCAAGACACACGGCAACTCTGGGAGTTTCGCGGGAAAAAACATCAGGAAAGATGGAGGAAAGCGAGGACGGCATATAAAAGAACTCCGTGACAAGCGCAGCCAATGCTGGATGGGCCATGTTGTTCGAGGAACCCTGAATAATAGACGTCAGAAGGCCGGCGCACTGAACACAACATGAACCTCATCATCAAACCCATTCCTCAAAAACAAGGCCTCATTAATCAGTTCCTCGGCTTCTATTTGATTCTCCTCTGCCGTGCGGTGGGGTCCAATGTCATAGAACCGCCTCCCAAAGCTAAGACACCGTCGTCAGCACTCTCACGCAATACCCGTGGAATACTGACCAAAACAGCAAGCGAATTGCGGTAGTTGGGCCAGTAGCCTAAGACTTTCATGAGTATATACCACACCAAGTGTGAAGCACTTACCGGGGGGA
>JBBPOL010000344.1:0-14800 GCA_038091435.1 Leccinum variabile | reverse complement strand
AAAATATAGAACACTCACTGATAGATCAAACTGCAAGGAGACAAAGGTTGTTCCAAATGCACTGAGTATAACCTCTCGGGTTTTCGTGTGATGAGCAATGTTGGAATGTTTGATGTCCCGTGGGTGATTTGATGTTGTTGGTCACTTGGAAATCCACAGCAGATGTGAGAATGGGAGGGAATGCTAGCATGTATACATTTGTAACCAGAAACCATACAATATAGTCATGAAACTCATTTATGTTGAAGGGCGGAAGGTTAGCACCAAGCACTCGTTTCTGTGGTGAAAAATGGATAGGCAGTCAGAGGGATCCAGGGGAGGCGCAGGGGGCAAAGCGTTGAGCTTGACACCAGGTTGGGTGATAACTTCCTTGACAGTCTTGAAGGTATAGCCAGAAGCAAAGGTGGTCTTTTGAAATTTAATCTGTATGGACCGTGCAACTGTGCTGTTCCGCTTCTCATGCAGCCTCGTCACAATCTTGACTAACCTTTGTTGGATTTTGTATCATTGGCATCCATTCAATCTGCTGGAAATAATATCTGTATATTATTTATTAGTAAAGTCCCATCAATGATCACCTGCAGCTGACTTACTCCATGAGCCATGCTCTGACTGTTACTGATATTAATCTTGTTCTCCTAGTAATTCATGTTTGAGATTTTGCACCAGGTGTGATTGGTGACCATGACCGGAACAAGCCAATCAGAATCTTTTCCTGACTGTGACTGACAAACAAACTTGATGGTGATGTCGGGTGTCCTTTTGATATCCCTGAACAACAACTTAACTATGCCGGAATCAAGTTTTGGTATTACGGAATGCATCTATACCTCCTTTCTCACAGATGCTGCTGCTGTTCACCCCGTATTTTTTGAACGGCTCATCGATAGAACAAGCCAGCTTTTCATCAGGTTCACATTGTACTCCGTCCAAGAGTTCCACCATGTCCCTGTGTCATGATCAGCAGAATCTCGGTGGTAGGTCCCAAGTCATGGATCTTGCAATGCTTGCGCAAAGCTGGTCCATCATCCGCTTTATCAGATAGCATCCAAGGACTGTGAGGCAAAGGTCATGTCGTTGACAAAGACAGTGAGGAAGATGTGAATGTTCTGGCGAGTAAAGATATCGACAGCTGCATCGGAATAAGTCGGAGTAAATCCCATATAGCCAAGGACAGTGTGCAGTTTGCGATGCCGATCGATTTCCACTTTGCTTGGTTCCATAGAGCGCCTTCTGAAGCTTGTAAACGGTCTCCTTCCCTAAAACCAATGGGCTGGTCCATATACACCTCACAGTCGATCTCCGCATTGAGATAATCATGCAAGATGTTGACAGATCAAAGATGCCAGTCATGGATAGCTGCGAGCACAAGGACAATGCGCAAAGTCCGTAAGCGGACAGTGGACGCAAAGACCTCGAGATACGCGAATCCAGGTTGTATTGACCAGGCAGATCCCTTCGTCTAACAGGGAGTCTGGCGCCAATATCAATCGGAGATTGATCAGGCAAGCCACCAGGTGGAGCAGGAGGCAGAGCTGGGTCAGGACGTGGTGCCACAGGCAGTGGACCTCAGGTGGTATAGCAAGAGCAGAATCCAGGCATCGCAATCAGCACAAAGTCGCCAGTAGCAGTGTCAGGACGAGGTCGACCATCAATGTGAAATCCTCAGTCTGGAAGGCAGCCTTGACTTTGTCCTTGTCCAGATCAATGAGAAGCGCAAGGGAGGAGGTGAAGTGGGCATCAGCCCGGTTCCTGATGCTAAAAAACTCATCATATGCCACAAATCTCGTCCCAGCCCTCTGCTGCACATACAGCGCCCTCAAAGTATCCCAAGTGGTGTTTGGATCGTCCTGATGCTCCCAATCATCTGATAAGCAAAGAAAGCTTGTGGTAGTGGGATATCCACTAGATATGGACTTAGGGATCACTCTGGAGTCCACTGTGAGTAACCAGGAATGATATTGAGCGAAATAACAATGAGCTACTAACCTGGAGTCCACTGTGAGTAACCAAGGGAAACAGAACAGAGGAATGCGAGGCTTATATCGAGTGGCTGTAAATACTGGCAAACAACTGGCAGCCCCAATCAGCCACAAGGGTGGGAAAAATAATCACAACTCGAAGAAAAGAAGTTAGAGTGATATAGAGCGAACACAAAGGTCTAGAACTTCGAGGAGAAAAGTTTGATAAGGTTATTGACCATGGGGAATCCAATGGTAAAGGTTAGAAGTCGCGCAAAGCGCTAGAAAGTCTATAACAAAGTAAATCGATCAAAAGAGGGCGAAATCACCAAAAGTAACACCATTGACCACCTTCTTGGCAGTTCTGCCTGCAGGGGAGTCATCTTCTCAGCACCCTTCTCGGTGCTGATTACGACACAGGGGCATGGTTGAAACTCTTGGATGGAGTACAATCCAAGCCTGATGAAAAGCCAGCTTGTTCTATTGACAAGGAATTAGAAAAATACAGGATAAACAGTGGTGGCATCTGTGAGGAAGGTATGGATGGGTGCATTCTGTAATACCAAAAAGACCTGGCTGTGAGGTTTCTTGATTCTGGCATAGTTGAAGTAATACAAGATAGCAGTTGTTAAGTCCTTTGTATATTGTCTGAATGAACAGTCCAGCTTGTGGCAAATCAAATGAAATAAAAAAGAACAGGATGTAACTGAATAGCAGATTGACGCAAAACACAAGATCAATAAAGAATAAGAGCCATTGAACCAGGCCAGCAACTGATGCCACCCTTTGTAACTTCTAGCTGGTACCTCTTCAAGCCTTCCATCCAGATTCTAAATTCGGACATCTACAATCGCAGTCACAACAGTTGTTTTCATTGTCCACCGAATATAGAACATCATGACACCATTATGTCTCACAAATCTCTCCCCCGCCCCCTGGGCCCCTCCCCTCCCCCCCTCCCACTCCATCAATTCTTTCTGGATTTCACACCTCACTTCACTTATCCAACCAGAAGATTGAGAAGCCACTGAGGTATTCTGGTATGACGTGCCAAAGGCTGAGTGATAGTAACTTGGTGATGAAAGCAAAGATTTGTTCTCTCGTTCACCTTGCCTGTTGATCTGAGGGTTTGACCAGCAATTCTTTCTTTGACAAAGTGCTAAGTCCGGCCACCACCTTGCTTCGCACATCACAATTCTCTTCAAATGCTTTCAGAGTTGCATGCCCATCTATGTGTTCCCTGCATCAGATACCCTGGCTGTGCACAAATTATTGTTATTCCCCCTCTCGTAAGTTGCGTCCATTCACAGGTGACAAGTACTGTAGCTGCTTGAACAGCATGTTATCTGCGAAATCAACACCTGAAAAACAAGAATGTAATCATGCGCCTATCATTTGACAAGGAACTCAATGGTATTCCTGTGCCATTTATTCACAACATCATCGTCAATGAGCCATTTATTGTTCTCATCACAATTTAAGGATCTCCCAGTGTTTTAGTATCTCAATGGTCTCATCCAGCAAGTATACCAGAATGAAAGGTCCAAAGTCCATTACTACGCAAGACGACATCCATTACTACTCTGAATCAGGCTCATATCTGGCTGCCTTCCCTGACTTTATATCCAACCTGGAGATACTCTGCTCTAAGGTTGAAATGCCTTTGTGTACCTCCACATACTCAGATGCCTCTGCCATCAACTTCTTCCATTTCCAATCTGAAAATTGCTCAACAGACTCCATCACCTCATTAGTCATAGACTTCCATAGTCTTCCTGAGAACCTCCTCTGGACTTGATATCTGGAACCACATAGTACCCAGTTGCCCAATGACAAAAGGCCCTGTTTACCTAGATAAAAGGTAAATAAATAACATGTATACTTATACCAAAACCTACAGCGCATCTCTTGTTTCTTACATGTTCAGGAATAATTTGAACACTTGATAGGAACAATGCAAAGGTTTCAAGAATGCAATCATGCAAAAACAACTCTTTCCTGGTCTATGGGAATGATTAGAAACATAACCAATAAGGATCCATCTCTTCATCAATACTCCTCCACATATAGGGATAGATGTCAGGAAGAAATTCTAGGGTATCCATGTCCATTCGAGTCAACTGCTGAGAGACTTAAAATAATGAATTAATGATAAATTGACTAAATAAGTGACTGATGTCAGTCAAAAGTACTGATACCAGTAATATCGGATCAGTACTGTCAGCCACTATCAGTGCTTATAAGTAATATAAGTAATATCTGTTGCCATCAGTACAATCAGACAAATCCTCATGTTCCTGATGTAGCAACAACGTCGTCGTTGTGTTATTGTGTTGCGCACTGCGAGTGAGGGAAGGGTGAGAGTGATAATGTTGTGTCGTCACGTTGTGTGAGTGAGGGAAGGTGAAGGGTAATAACTTCAGGTAAGTTAGTAAGTTAGTAATGGAAGATACTAGACTATGACTTGTCTGTTTTCGGACGAGTAACTTGGAAAATTTTGATAGCACGCACGCACATGTAATTGGTACGTGCGTACATTCACACTTTTCCTGCTTGCTTCAAACTTACAACCACACCTCAACCAGTCAGTTACCAACTGTGCAACACCATCCGCGTCCATGTCAACAACGACTTGGGTGAGCAGGTGAGTTCTGTTCCCTCACTCACACAACAGTAGAACTGTGACTAACTACTCACTTGCACAACTGTAACCCGTGCTCATCGTTGTCGTCCTCACCAACACCAACGGGGTAAGTTTTTTATTCCTTGCTCACACAACAGCAGGACTGCTCTCTGGTGGACCAACATCACACTTTGTTGTCGTCACCCCCTTCCTCACCAACAACGACACAGTGAGTTTTTTTCCCTCACTTCCCCGACAGCGGGACTAACCACTGGCTTGCACAACAACCCCACGCAAAGACAATACATCATCATTACACCATTGCCTCGATTTGACATGCCAAAGAGATGAGCACCAGCATCAGCAACAACAACACTCAGCAACAACAATGCATCACATGGCAACAGCGTTGGATGAGTCACAGCGACAATGACAATCACACCACGTCAATGAGGTGAGCGTACCTCCCTAACTACACCTCAAGGCCTCACCCGGACAATATATGCCATGTCCACAATATTCTCATGTATATTTTATGATGAATAAATATACTTATGTTCATCTCCAGAAAGATCAGTGCTCAAGTTATTTCTGAGCTTCCAGCTCCAGCTCCAGCTCAGCCTGCTACACCACCTCCATCGCCTCCAATGCCACCACTACCTGACCCAGCTCCGCCTCCTGCTCCACCTGGTGGCTTGCCTGATGGATCTCCAATTGGTGTTGGTGCCTGACTCTCTGCGACAATGATGGAAGCTTGGTTCTGCACCCTTGGATGCAGATGACTCTGATGAGGATGCTGATATGGCTTGCATGGCTTGCATGACATCTCAAGCTGTTTTTTGATTCTATGCAGGACAAGAGTATTATTTCACCCAACTTTATTCCCACTGATCAAATACCTGCCGATCTATTGACCAAAGCTTTGCCTTGAGTCAAAGTCGAAGCTCTCCTGGGGGGAGTAAGTGATTGCCAGAGTTGTACAATCAGGGGGGAAGTGTTACTTTTGGTGATTTCACCCTCTTTTGATTAAATTACTTTGTTATAGACTTTATAGCGCTTTGCACTACTTCTAACCATCACCATTGGATTTCCCATGGTTGATAACCTTATCAAACTTTTCTCGATGTTCTAGACTTCATGTTCGCTCTACACTTCTTTTCTTCGAGTTGTGATTACTTTTCCCACAATTGTGGTAACCATGTAAAATCTCACTCAATGTGGAGATAAATTATTATGGCGTATACACTATGTCTAAACACTCAAGGAATGCATATGGCCAGGGAAAAGCAGAGGAATGAGGGGAAGACAGACAAGTCATTATTTCTTTTTTGATGATATGATCAAAATGGTTGTAAAATCCAGGCAATATAAGTCTTCTGATCGGTCAAAAATAGTGGCTATCCAATATTTCAAACTCAGCTAGCTGGAAATGAAAGTGTGATTCCTAGAGGATTCCCGCCAAATGTGGCCTTGCAAGTTAGAAAAGATTTTCTCTGTTGCTTTCACAGCAATTTTGTCAAGTTTACTTTCTATGATCACCTATACACTCAAACAATAGATATGGCCAAGGGAAAGCAGGGGGATGAAGGGAAATATCCAATTGAGTGAGATTCCCAAAATATAAATGTTGCAGAAGTGGTGACTGTATTTAGTGTGCTTCTTGCTTATGTAATGGATCCCAACAAACAAGAACTGCACCTATCAAGAGTAGGGCTGGATCCAAATCTGCAAAACATCATTCCCAAAAAGAAAACTCTGTATTCCTTTTTGGTATCAGCAGAAAAGTCATAGCCCCTGTGTTTCTGATTACCATGGTGTGACAATCTAATCAATATGATGTAATCTGGATTAGATAGTATAATCAAAATGGTCGCACAAAGCCAGTGATATCAGTAAGCATTCTGATTGATTAATATTGACCAATAGCAATTGCCACTTTTGTTAGAACGCCCTTGTCAGGAAAGGGGCATTATTAAGATCTGACCACTTTAAATGTAATTATGTAATCATCCCTGAAGTGGTCTGCTCCTATTCAATCTATTCAACCCACATATGGTACTGGTGACTGGGGTTTTTTCATCTCTCAGGGCAAATTCCGATGGCCATGGCAAATCCACATTTTTTGACAAGTCATATATCTGGAAATTTCCACAATCATTTGGTCAAAAATAGCAACCAAGGCTGAATTGGAATGTAAACAGCAATCACATTACAAAACTCGCACCTTGTCAGTCATACTTATTTCATTACAAAATCTCTCCCTGTACATTTGATTTTCTTCCACCTTGTATACATGTTTTCTTCCTCGCTACCACATAAATATCTGCATGCCAGTACCACATCTAGGTCTCGAGCTATCACCCATTCCTCAGTTCGACCCCTGCCATTACCCACCTCCTCCATGCTACAACTCAGCACCCCCTCTTTGGTGCAACTCTCAATTTAAATTTGTAAGTTATGATAAGGCAAAATGCAGTGTGTTGATTCTGAAAATTATATTCTAAAGTGTAGCAGTCCTTCCCCAAGCAATAGTTGGGTGGCTTACCTCTTTCTGGAGGCTGCACATAGCAATTGTGTCATATCTATATCTGCTCTCAAGAAGGACCTTGCTTTTGAGCTTGGGCAGCTTGCTTGAAATAATAGTTCTTTGATGTAGATCCAATCTCCTTCTGGTGTCCCTCACCCTTGGCATCCTGAGTAGAATCAGAAAACATAAAACAACACAGCATAGCTTCAATGTCATGAAGTGAAAGCAATGGAGCAAATTCAATGAATGGCTCTTTCCTATTACTCTCATCATTATAGCCCTTGACCATCCGAAACTCTCATCCTTGCTCTGGAAAGAATTAGCTTATATTCCAAATCTATGAATCATCAGAGATCAATGCCTAACTGTTACAGCACAGCCGGCTCTTTCAATGGGGTACATTGGCTTCACACTGGACTTGGATAGATAGCTAATAGCTTAGTCACTTTAAATTGTGGAGTGCGCTCTAGAATCCCTGCCTTCAAACCGTGGCAATTTCACCATGCCAAGATGATTCAAAACAATCGAAAGCCCAATGTGGACCTGGTCATGGCTGAAGATTCAAAGAAACCCAAGAAACTATTTAGTTCTATCTTATACTATGTGGAGATCAACTTGCCAAATAGAGAAATGAATTTCAAAAACTAGAAGAGCCAAGAAGGCAGCTGGTAGATCTGGAAAGTCTCATCACTTCAGTTCAGAGGGGCTGACATTTCTTTGTGGTTTTAGGATTGCTTATGATTGCCATCTTTATACATGGCTGCAAAATTCTGACCAGTACCATCAATATTGACTTTTAGTGTTTCTCAATATTCTTCTCATTGTCACTGATACTTTTTCTACTTGGATGGGCTTTGATTCCCGATTCAGCTGATCCAATGAGAACACCCTCAGTAGCCACATTTATGATATCTCTATTTTTATATATATATAAAATAATATTCAGGTCTCTTGGCATTGATGGCAAAGGCACGGTGGTGTACCACCTCTGTCAAGTGGATGACAAGAGGTCTACCAAGAAGGAATGCATTCTGAAGGAATCCTGGGCCAACACTCAAGTTAACTGGCCCACCAACATCAAAATCTATAATATGATAAAGACCATCCTGCCAGCACCAATAGCATTTGAAGAAGAGAAGATCTTTGGTCTTTTAGACATGTGCAGAGTTTTTACAGATTCCATCTTTGTTTGTCAAGACTCTGATGCCAACTGCCAGTGGTATTACATTCAAAATCTACTGGGGCTGCTTGTAGTGGAAATGGCATACAGACTCCACTACAATAATCCTTCTCATCAAGACGTGTGTAGGTCGATATCAAAATTGCATATGTAATAACTCAATAGTGAATATTTTGCAGTACATGGAGATTTCCATGATCAAAATCGAGCCACACCTTCAGGAGAGTGTGCTTTTCCGATCAATAGGTGTTCTACTATCTATGTTCTCATCAAGACAGGAGCTTTTGAATGTTTTTTGGGCTATGTTTGCAATAAGGTTATCTATAATATTCTACATTACTGGATTGCATCTGATTAGGTATGGCATTATTCAATTATCTATGATTTTTGTATCATGCATTGTGATATCAGCTCCAACAACTTGAATCTCTTGCGTCAAACTGAATGGATCAAGTGACTAGCACTACTGGTAGATTGAAGCCTAGGCTTACAGTCTTTTTCAGTAAGGCTGGAACCATGGGAATATTATGTTCAAAAACACATCTCAACTTCGGTCACTCATATCTTCTCAACATCCACTTGGAATTCAATGGAAACGATACCATTTGACTCAAACAGCCTAGGAGATTACTTTTCGATGTGACCAAAGATGAAATTCAAAGTTTTTGTATTTTCGGTATTTCTAGATCAAGTGCTTAAACTAGTGTCATAGCCATGCCTGGTCAATAAGAGGAACCAAAGCGCAATGCAAGTCGGTTTTTGTATGCGGTCGATGGTAAGTAAATTGTCATTTTTTTTATTGTGCTAACTTTAGTCAAGTTATTTAGTTCTCCCTGCGCTTTCCCTGGAGCAAGGTATCCTACATTGCAGTGTGGTAGAAGATTTATTCTGCACATCAAGCTTTACAAAATTTATCAGTCGACTTCTCCACAACATGGACCTGTTCCTTGCCTGCAATTTGTTCCCCATGATGGACAACTGCAGCATTCACAAGCACTTGAACATCTGAGAGCTAATTGAATCAAGGTGGATCACCAAGTCTGCTATCATTTGGTTTTTCTATGTTACTGATTGCTAGAATCTATATAGGGGAATGGGGTGTGAATTCCTGCCACCATATTCACCCAATCTGAACCCATTGAATTGAGCTCGCATTTTCATTGATGAAGTATCACCTTTGGCATAATGGCGACTACGCACAATTGGCCATGACACAGCTGATGGAGCACCAAAACCGAAGTGGAAGAGTGCTAAAGCTAATACAAAAGGGTGCCAAATGTAGTGGCCTTTGAATCCATGTCTGCTACACTAGCAAGGTGTTCTGGTACAATCCTTGAAGTGATTCTTCATTATAGTGTTACGGGTGAGCTCAGTGATGTGGTCGGGGTGGGTTGGATTAAAGGGATAGCTTTGGAGTCTATTCTGTAGAAATGCATGAGGTAGCCAAGACCCAAAACCAGAGACGTACTTAGGCTAGTGTTGCCATCAACTAATTTGAACTTGTGAAATGAAAAGATGGCAGCAGCACACATCTTTGAAGATGACGAGCTCAGGCTAGTAAAGTTGCTCTTTGATGTGACAACACTTGGATGAAGGTGGTACAACTGAGGACAAAGAAGTTCCTAGTATGCTATCATTGAGGACATGGTCTTTATCATGATTTACTACTGCCCTACCTTTGCCAGCAACACTTCCTCCTCTTTGACCAATCTGCCACATTGGCAAGCAATGCTTGAATTCCAATATCATCAGGTCTCGCCTGAATAAAACAGAGTATAGTTGCTTCAGCTTAGCTCACTCCTCCAAATGATGCCATAGCTCATCAAGCAGAGCTTTGGTAAATTTTAATGGATCCACCCCTGTTATGATTGTCTCCTGAGCTTTTACTATGTCTTTTCTCTCTCTCTTTTTGCTTTGCTTTTTGCCTTTACCTTATCTTTACATTGTATCATAGATCTTGGACGATTTCGTATCTTGTTCCACATCGCTGACGATCTGACTTTCTCCTATCCCTGTTTCTCATCCTTCCTATCTCTATTCCGACTTCTTCCTATCAATACTCTAACTCATGATCATATCATTGCGTCATCATCTATCTATCATCATGACACATTCCTTCATCGTGATTCCATCATGTTCCATCCCTGTAGTACTTAAGGACCATCTTGTAGTTTGTAACCTTAAGCTAGAGCTACTTGGAATGCCAACCCTCGAGTCTCTTCGAGCCTCAGCCCCCTCGGGTGTGTCCATCATCTTCGAGTGAAGTGACTCTTTGTGAGATCCTCTCGTTGAAATACCTCAGTTCCCTTTGACCTTCGAGTCTTGCCAGGCATTACGCTTGCTTGACTAATCCTTCGTTCTTAGTCTTTGTCTCACCTTCAAGTCTACATCTGACTCTATCCGGGCCAGCTGTAACAACCCCCTTGAACTCATTGGGAATAGTGTCGGCATCAATATACTCTGTGGTGGCCTTGAATAGTGCTAGCCAAGGAACATGGACCTTGGCCTTGTTGGTGATTTAAACTAGCTTATGTTGGTATATGATTGGCAATATATATTTGTAGATTTCCTGATAATTTGTCGGACTGTATCCTGCCAAGTATTCAAGTTTGAGGAATCAATGTGAGGCAGAATGAGTTAACCAAATATATCAACATTGATCTCTGGCATCTCATCAACTTCATCATCTGAAGGAATATCCTGCAGTTCAACTCTTGTAGTCATTGGATGACACAATGAAACATTTGTCACACCCTCAGCAAGGATCTGTTTTGATGCTGAGAATCAAAGAAGCATGAGCACACTTTGAATTAATAGAACAATAAAAGAAGTGTTACAGTTATTACTGGATATTGGACACTTAAAGTTCCTTCCCGATGGTATTCTCTGCGAGATAAGTTGCCATCGTACAAGTTATCTCATATCTCACTCCAACATTGAGTAGACAGTGGACGGGGTCAGGAGCAAACAAGCCGTAGCTTCTTGGGTGCCATTCAGAAGGCAGACTTAATTCTATGCAAAAAGCCAGTCATCGATAAGTGCAACATCAAGAAAGATTGGGAGGTCAAACTGACATCTATGTTATGGGCGAAGTGAAGAAAAATACCACCAAAAATTTCAGAATCTCCTTCATTGAACTTGCTGGCAAGGTCGTATTCCAACCCGAGACTCAGGACGGCCGTATGCGGCACCAGGAATCCAGGTCTTGGGAACCGAGATTGTTCTTTCTATTTTGGACTGTGGAGGTTCGATTTGCACTCTTTTCATCAATATCCACAGGCATCCCAAATTATTTCGTCATATATTACTCGGTATCACATTCGGTGATGACATCATGCTCGGCTTTGACCCCATGGTCTGGCCTGTTGTGAAGACTAAAAAACAAGTCCAAATAACAAAGAGCCAGGCCAAATGGACAGTTTTTGTCAACCAACTCCTCTTCATCTTTGCATCATTACATATGGTCACATCAGGAAAAACTACCTCCTGATAATTTCACAGAAAATCATATATTTTCTGATAATCCAACTAATATTATCATTTACCTGATTTTATGCAACTTATTTACTATTAGTTCGAAATTCTGAGCACCCTCCCATAAATAAAACTGAAATTTGCTGAAATTTCTTATAATTATTGGAACCAATTCTACATATACTATTAATTTGTAATTCTGGCCCCCTTCCAAGAATTCAACTAGAATTAGTCGACATTTCTTACAATTATTGAACATTATTGACATTATTTTGCCTCTAAACCTGGACTAACCAATATTTGTCTTTTAACCCAGACTCACTTTGCTTACTGATATTCAAGTTTGCCCCCTAACCAAGACTAATGTTGCCCAATAGTCCTAATCTAGACTAACATTGTGCAAAAGTGTTGTGAAACGTGGAGTGGACTACCAAAAAAAAGTGTAGTGAAATGTACCAAAGTGTACCAAAAAAGTGTACTGAAAAGTGTACCAAAAAGGGTACCAAAAATGTGTACCAAAAATGTGTAGTCAAAAGTGTAGTCAAAAGTGTAAGTGTGCTGAAAAAGTGTAGTATAAAGTGTACAAAAGTGTAGTGGAAAGTCTACTAAAAAGGGTAGTCAAAAGTGTAAGGGACTACCAAAAAAATATAGTCAAAAGTGTACTAAGTGTACTGAAAAAGTGTGCAAGAAAGTGTAGTGAAAAGTGTACAAGGAAGTGTAGTGAACAGTCTACCAAGTCTACCAAGTCTACCAAAAAAGTGTACTGAAAAGTGTAGTGAAAAGTGTACCAAGTGTACCGAAAAATTGTACAAAAAAGTGTAGTGAAAAGTGTCACAAGAGTGTGGCAAAGACTTAGAGAGTTTTGAAGTAGACTATTATATAAGCCCAAACTCCCACACTTGATGTTGAAAAAAGCAGACATGCTGACAATTTTATTTATATATATTTTTCCTCCACTGTACTATATAAGCAACTCAGGTCGAAGATTTTATTCCCACCCTCCCTTTCTTCTCCACTTTCACCATCCACCACCCACCACCCACCACCCACCACCATCACCTACCACTTATCACAAAGTAAGTTACTCAGTGTCATATAACTTATATTCATTTTTTTTTACTTTGTTATCATAGAATCATGGTCATGGTGACTCAGTTTATTTCAATGTATATTTAACTTATCACTGACTGATTCTTTCTTATGTCTAGTGTAGATACTAGATGATGGTGAGTCTAATGGTGAGTTTGTATCAGTAGTATGTATATAGTAGTACACAATGTAAATAGCATAGTCATGGATGAATTTGATTTGGTTATGATTCTGGATATTGATATTCCATGAGCTACTAGTATCTGACAATATTTGGATGTAAATATGTGAGTTTTAGTTGCAAAGTATATCTAACTCCCACACTTCTTGTGAATGTGCTGTACAATATATGAATATATATGTTGGAATACAAAGATATTATCGAGAATTATCAAAATGATTTGAGGGGACCATGAAAATGATACAAATTATTAAAAATGTGACATTTTGGATAATAGTAGATAATTATTATATTTTATTGAAAACATTTGTATACAATTATCAGAAGGGGATTTTTCCTGATGCCATGGGGGAACGACTGTGTGGAGTGGTACCACTACTGACGTCAATTTCCCCCGTGGATTAAAGTCGGAGGGGGAGGTCATTGTTGTCAAGGACACCTTCATGGATCCATCGTGACTCTATACCAAAAGCAAAATCCTCAAGATCTTGGAGGAACATGGGGTAGAAGGTGTCTCACAGCTCATACATGAGCAACAAGTTCAAACAACTCATCTACTGGACCCCGACTTGACGACAAACCAATTGACTCATATTCTATGCTCCCTGATCATGGATCTCCTTCCCGAGGATTGCAAATACCACCTTTGGGTGCTATCTTGCCTTCTCTCTACACCAACAGCTAAACACTTTTTGACTTTTCGTCCCTAGCAGAACTAATCATTGGTCTCATGACATGGCCCTTTCAGCAATTCCTGGTTTAGTTGATACACTCTCCATCAAAAGAAAAATCATAAATATTACTATTGTAAACAGTGGTAAATGTATATATAAGGTATTATTAGTATGGAAAACAAAAAACCCAAATGAAATCCATGGGGAAATGAGCTAGATAGGGTGTGCCCTTTGGGAGCAATTAGGCAGCGTAGGAGGTGGTGGACAGGGACCTTCAGCAGCGGTCCGGTGCTGTGGGAGTCTTGATCATATCAACAAGATCACACATGACCATTTCTTCTCTTTTTATATCTTATTGATTAAGTGATTGGCAAAACACTACAAAGGAACCACCGAGTGGTGTGTGAAGTGGTGCAGCACCGAAAAATATGCCTACACCCTCTAATTAGAGGTAAGTAATTATGCAACCTTATTACTAATTAGCGACGTCAATGGTGACAGCCAGGTGGTTCAGCAAGTGGCATAGTCAAACTTTTATGATCATAAGTTTGCATTACATTGAAATCAACAGATGAACAACTTGAAAACATCCATCCACTCTGGTTTGGAGTATGGAAATGTAGCATCCTGGCAGTGTTGTACAACAACATGGAAGATTAGGCAGATACAAACATACCAGTATGGGTGAGAGTGCTCGTCTTTTTGTGATAATCACATGATATCTTAATGCAAGTGAGAGCCAATTGAGTTGCCAAAGATCGTAGATAGTGTAATTAATTTACAAGTAAGTGTGCTGAAAGAACTTGTTGTTTTGTATAATGACGTGCTGGCAGTCCTCATCTAAGAAGTTATATTCATCACTATTATAATAAGCAAATCCTTGCAGACAGGCCAGTAGAAGATCCTTGAGGCGTAGAATAAACTCCTACATTAAAGAGCATAATTAAGTGGAACATCAAACTGTAAATTACATTAATAGAGGAGGCATCTTCAAGGTTACTTAACCATTTGGTGAGGTTGTAGGCTTGTCATGTTGAATTGGCAATATGATAGTGATTAGCAGGATTTGTGTGGAGATGCTCAGGACACTT
>JBBPOL010000343.1:0-14818 GCA_038091435.1 Leccinum variabile | reverse complement strand
ACCATGGTTGGCTTACCCCCGAAGAGGATGAAACTGTCGTCGCATACTGCACCGAGCTTTCTGCACGTGGCTTTCCACTCTCCCATGATACTTTGAAGCTTCATGTCGACACAATATTACGAGCCCGCCTACAATCTGCTTTCCCTGAGGCAGGAGTTGGACAAAATTGGACCACCCGCTTTCTCAGACGACATGCTCGGGAGTTGGGAGTCTAGTCGAGTTCACCCTTGGACTCTAAACGTGGCCGGGCAGTGAATGAAAACACTCACCAAGCTTGGTGTAACCTACTCAAAAAAGCTTTGGATGATAATCACATCGAGCCGGACTGCCTTTGGGCTGCAGACGAGTCTGGATTTCAACCTGGCGTCGGACGAAAACAGCATGTGATCGGATGAGCAGGGCAGAAGTTGCAATATCAGCAACTTGATGGAAGCAAAGAGACAATTACTGTGGTGCTTACAATCTGCGCTGATGGCAGCGCAATTCCGCCACTCTGCATCTAGGTCAATCATTTTTGGGCAATTGGCATCAAGGGAATACCTTACATGCGTCGTGAGCTAACCCATGTTCTGGACATCTGAAGCGACGAGCTCTAACAGCCCACGGGTCATGTGACATTCAGCATTGCATATTCTGATAAAGGTTGGACCGATGGAGAGATCGGAACACTATGGATTGCGGATTTCGATCAGAAGACACGCGAGAAAGCAAATGGACGTGCCCAGCTCTTGCTCGTAGACGGCCACAACTCACACTACTCAAAAGGGTTCCTCGACTATGCACACGGACACAATCATGTTCTTTGCTAACCCGCACACACAACCCACATTTACCAGGGACTTGATGTTGTCGTCTTTGGTCCCTTGAAGCAACAACGGTCCAAGGAACAGGATGAATTCAAGCACCAGACTGGATAATGAGTTACGAAACAATCATTCATTTTGGTCTATGAGAAAGCTCACCGCAAAGTCCTAATGCCAGAACTGATACGGACTGCCTTCAAGAAGACCGGAGTATGGCCGTTTAGTCCTACTAATATGAAACAAGTTCACGACTAATATATACTGTATTTGTATGGTTAAAGTGCCGGTGGTAGCATGATAAAGCACCCTTCCTCATCATCGAGTTCACAACTATTATTGAATAAAATTTGTAGGCTAATAGTAACATCATGATACCATCTATTCTACCTTTCTGATCTGAAATATTTGTGATGTTGTGTTGTGTAGCCGGTTACCAATTTTTCTGGTTAAAGTGCCGGTGGATGACTGTATACAATGCTCAAAACCTTGCATTCATAATTCTCATTTTCAGCTTTCTAACTAAAAACTTCACAACCATAATGAATCATGTTGTGTTCATTATGTACTGTACTATATTCTTTTGTAACAGACTTTCAAGTTATGTCCTTGACACTTCTCCTGTTCTGGTTGCCAATCTGGTGGCAACATTTTGAACTCGGAAGGTCGGAAGTGTGCCCACACATTCTGGACATTCTGGACATTTCAGAAGTCAAGAACATAAATCACCATAGCAGCTCAATGGAATAAATAGCAAGTACAGTGATAAATTTATGAGTCAGAAAGTCCTTCAAGTTGCCAGTTTGTTTTCCTTATCCACACATCATGATGACTCTGACGGAAGGTACTAAGGTACTTATCTTACAAGCAATACTCTTGGGTAGGTCCCTGTGTTCACGATTCAATCTTTCCAAAACAACAGAGCTCTGAGAATGAACAAAAGCAACATTGCCTCCTGGGTAGGTCCCACAGTGTGTTCATGATTCAATAATATTTTCACATTATGGTGTGTGTCAGTAACTCTGTATTTGCTCAAATAACCACAGTGTGAAATTTGCGGAATCTTGTGGTGTGTGTCAGTGTGTTTACCCAAGTAATTATCCAGAGTATCATGTTTGCTTAAATAATCACTTTTCTAATTTTGTGATGTAAGTGTAACTCTTTCAATGGAGCAGCCTTAAGAGTTATCATGTTTGCTCAAATGATCACATTGATACATTTGTGAATTAGTTAATGTCATTTATGGTGTGTGAGAGTGTGTTTACCATGTAGTACCTAACTGCTCTCAATTTCCACTGAGTGTTGTCCTAACCAATGTGTTTGCTCAAATGACCACTAGATTAAATTTGCGAATTAATCTTGTCATTTATTATGGTGTCTTGAGTTTGTTGTTAAGTCTGGTTTGTGACACACACAGTGACTTAGTTACTATGGCTGCTGAAATAACCACATGTCCTCATTTCTTCTCAAATGATTCTTATCATGTATGCTCAAATGATCACTTTGCTAAATTTGCGAATGCAAGCTGTCATTCATTTTCCATTTAGCAAGTATGGAATCTTTTCATCTTGTCATTCATTGTAGTGTGTCAGTAACTCTGTGTTTGCTTAAATAACCACATTGTTAAATATGCGAAATCTTAATGTGTGTGTCAGTGTGTTTACCAAGTGACTATCCAGTTTGCTCAAATGATTTGTCATTCATTATGGTTTGTCACAGTAAGAGATAATACTATCAGATCAGAAAGTCTGTAACCATTCAACAACTATGTATCCTTTGCTCAAATGATCACTTTGCTAAATTTGCGAATTCAAGCTTGTCATTCATTGTGGTGTGTGTCAGTACCTCTATGTTTGCTCAAATAACCACATTGTCAAATTTGCGAAATCTTAAGCACCTTGTGTGGGTCAGTGTGTTTACTCAATGACTATCCAGAGTATCTGATGGCTCAAATGTTCATTATGGTTTATCATAGTGAGATATAATACTATCAGTTCAGAAATTCTGTATTCATGCAAAAACTATGTATCCTTTTTCTCAAATGATCACTTTGCTAAATTTGCGAATTATCTTGTTGTGTGAGAGTTTATGTATGACAGTCTATATCCAGTCTTGTCCTCACAGTGACTTAGTATGTTTGCTCAAATGATTACTTTGTTAAATTTGCGAATTCACCTTGTCATTTATTATGTGTGTACTGTAAATTTGTTCAGCAGAGTACTCTGTTAATTTCCAGTGAGTCTTATGTCTGTATAAAGAATAACTACATTTGCATCTGCAAGTAACTTTTTTAAGTTGCTCAAAACAACAACTCTTGTCCTTAATACTCAATCAATTCATCTAAAGTCCTTTCATAGGTCCTATGTTTGCTCAAATAACCATATTGTGAGATTTGCGCAATCCTTAATACTCAATCAATTCATCTACAGTCCTTTCATAGGTCCTATGTTTGCTCAAATAACCATATTGTGAGATTTGCGCAATCCTTAATAATCAATTCATCTAAAGTCCTTTCATAGGTCCTATGTTTGCTCAAATAACCATATTGTGAGATTTGCGCAATCCTTAATACTCAATCAATTCATCTAAGTCCTTTCATAGGTCCTATGTTTGCTCAAATAACCATATTGTGAGATTTGCGCATTCAGCTTGTCATTAGTCTTGTCCTCATACAGTATTTCTTCTCAGATGACCATATTGTTAAATTTGTAATGTCTCTATGTGTTCAACAAGTTTCTGTTAAGTGAGTTTGCTCAAATAACTATATTGTGAAATTTGCGAATTCAGCTAGTCATATACACTATTCATGTTTTCTCAATTGGCGATTTCTCCATGGTTTGTCACAGTGAGAATTTATTTACTATCTGTTCAGACAGCAGCCTGTATCCTTCAGAAAGTATGTAACCTTTTGCTCAAATGACTATTTTGCTACATTTGCGAATTCATATGATGTGTGTTTGCTCTCCGTTGAGTTACTCTTTGTAATTCTTATCATGTTTGTTGTTATCTTTGGATCCTTCCATTCATTATGGTGTATGTCAGTAACACACCGTTTGCTCAAATGACTACCATGCTAAATTTGCGATTTCCTAACTAAACTAATTCTTATCATGTTTGTTGTCGTCTTTTCATCCTTTCATTCTGGTGTATGTCAGTAACACACTATGTAAGTGTTTCATCTTGTCATTTATCATGGTGTATGTCAGTAACTCTGTGTTTGCTATTGTTATGTGTTTAATATAAATAACCAGAGTATCATCATGTTTGCTCAAATGATCACTTTGCTACATTTTCGATTTCTGTGAGAGTTTAGTTACTATATGTTTAGCAGCTGAGTCTTGTCCTTACAGTATGTTTGCTCTAATGACCACATTGTTAAATTTGCGAAATTCACAGTACTGAGTAACATGCAGAGTTATCATACAATTCTGTGTAGCAAATGTGTCTTGTCCTCACTTTACTATGCATGACTTGAAGCACCTTGACAGTCTATCTGTCAGTAATGTGTGTCTTGTCTGTTACTATGTTGTCTGCACACAATCCAGCAACTCCATTCTTGTATTCACCAGTTGGTTTATTTCAGCAACTTGTGCTCTTGTTTGTTTAGTTGCTATCTTCAGTAACTATGAGTCTTGTTCTTTTGCTCAAATAACCACTTTGCTACATTTGCGAATTCATCATGTCATATTCATTATGATGTGTGTCTGGTAATTGCTAGTGAGTCTTATCATGTTTGCTCAAATAGCACCTTTGCTAAATTTGCGAAGTCAAGCTTATCATTCATTGTGGTGTGTCAATAGCACTCTGTTTGCTCAAATAACGAAATTGTTAAATTTGCGAAATCTTAAGGTGGTGTCAGTGTGTTTAATATGTAACAATCCAGAGTATCATGTTCGCTATGACCACTTTGCTACATTTGGTTTCCTCAAATGACCTTGTTGCTGAATTTGCGAATTCAAGGCTTGTCATTCATGGACCATTCAGCAACCATGTAACCTTTTCATCTTGTCATTCATTATGGTGTGTGTCAGTAATTTGTGTTTGCTCAAATGACCACATTGTTCAATTTGCGAAATCATATGGTGTGTGTTATCATGTTTGATATCAGAAACTATATATCTTTTTGCTCAAATGACTACTGTGCTATATTTGCGAATTCAAGCTTGTCATTTCAGCAACTATGTAACCCATTCATCTTGTCATGCATATTTGTGTTTGCTCAAATGACCACATTGTTAAATTTGCGAAATCATATGGTGTGTGTTATCATGTTTGATATCAGAAACTATATATCTTTTTGCTCAAATGACTACTTTGCTATATTTGCGAATCCAAGCTTGTCATTTCAGCAACTATGTAACCCTCTTGTCATGCATTGTGGTGTGTGTCAGTAACTGTGTTTTCTCAAATAACTACATTGTTAAATTTGCGACATCTTATGGTGGTGTCAGTGTGTTTAATATGTAACAATCCAGAGTATCATGATCGCTCAAATGACCACTTTGCTACATTTGCGAATTCAAGCTTGTCATTTCAGCAACTATGTAACCCTTTCATCTTGTCATGCATTATGGTGTGTGTCAGAAACTCTGTGTTTGCTCAAATAACCACATTGTTACATTTGCGAAATCATATGGTGGTGTGAGTGTGTTTAATATGTAACTATCCAGAGTATCATGTTTGCTCAAATGATCACTTTGCTAAATTTGCGATTTTATGTGAGAGTTTAGTTACTATGTGTTACTCTTGTCCTCACCATGTTTGCTAAAGTAAAGACCTTGTCTATGTGAGATTCAGTAAATCAAGTTTTGTCTATGTGTACTCTGTCTGTTCAGCCAGTCTGTAGTCTTGTCTGCAGACTCAACAACAGCAATGAGTACCTCCAGATCAGTTTGATCGTTTGTTGCATATTTCAGTGTTCACATCATCACTATATAATCTTGAGCTTTTGCTCAAATAACCACTTTTCTAAATTTGCGAATCCGATGGTGTTTTACTAAAAGTATCATGTTTGCTCAAATGATCATTTTTCTAAAATTTGCGATTGTGTTGTTATTCATTTTGGTGTGTATGAGTCAGGTGAACTGCCAATGAGTCTTGTCCTCACAGCGTGTTTGGTTAAATGACTATATTGTTACAGAGTCATTAGCCTAGGCTCATACAGAGTGTATGGAAAGTTTGTATTGCTCTAATAACCATATTGTGATATTTGCGAATTCAACTAGTCATAGGTGTCTCATTGACTCACTACTATCTGTTCAGCCACTTTGATCTTGTCCTCATACAATATCATGTTTTCTCAAATGACCATATTGTCAAATTTGCGATTTCTCCTATTTATTTGCTATTGAGTCTTATCACTGTTTTGCTAGATTCATTCATTATCCATTCAGTAACTATGTAATCTTTTCATCTTTATTCATTATGGTGTGTGTCAGTAGTTTGCTCAAATGATCACTTTGCTAAATTTGCGATTGCTAGTGAGTCTTATCATGTTTGCTCAAATATCTCCTTTGCTAAATTTGCGAATTCAAGCTTATCATTCATTGTAGTGTGTCAATAAGTTACACTCTGTTTGCTCAAATAACGAAATTGTTAAATTTGCGAAATCTTAAGGTGTGTATGATACAGTGTGTCTGTCAGAATCTATGTATCCTTTTGCTCGAATGACTACTTTGATAAATTTGCGAATTCATATGATGTGTGTTTGCTCTCTGTTCAGTTACTTCTTTGTAATTCTTATCATGTTTGTTGTCGTCTTGTCATCCTTTCATTCTGGTGTATGTCAGTAACACACTGTTTGCTCAAATGACTACTTTGCTAAATTTGCGAATTCAAGCTTGTCATTCATCATGGTGTGTGTCAGTAACTCTGGGTTTGCTATTGTTAAATGTGCTAAATCCTATGGTGTGCTCATCTGTTTAGTAACTCTTGGAATTGGCAGTCACTCAGTGAGTCTTATCATGTTTGCTCAAATGACCACATTGCTAAATTTGCGAATTCAAGCTTGTCATTCATTAATCAGTCAGTAATTTTGTAACTCTTTCATCTTGTCATTCATCATGGTGTGTGTCAGTAACTCTGTGTTTGCTCAAATAACCACATTGTTAAATTTGCGAAATCTTATGGTTAGGAAAGTATCATCATGTTTGGTTACTATATGTTCAACAACTGAGTCTTGTCCTCACAGTATGTTTGCTCAAATGACCACATTGTTAAATTTGCGAAATCCTATGGTTAGTTGCAGAGTATCATAAAATGAGTCTTGTCCTCACTTAGTATGTTTGCTAAATGCATGACTTGAAGCACCTTGTCTATCTGTCAGTCACTTGAGTCTTATTGTATGTTTGCTGAGTCTTGTCTGCACACAATCACACAACTCCATTCTTGTGCATTGCAGCAACTTGTGCTCTTGTTTGTTTTAGTTACTATCTTCAGTAAAAATGAGTCTTGTTCTTTTGCTCAAATAACCACTTTGCTACATTTGCGAATCCAGTGATTGACTACTGACATCACCATAACTTGAATCATCACTGCTCAAATCAACACATTGCTATATTTGCGCGTTTTTCCGTTACTGATCTGATAGAGTAATAACCAATTCACCATAACTTCAATCATTGCTCAAATCAACACAATGCTACATTTGCGCGTTTTTATGTCACTAATTGACAGTAATCATTTGCTCAAATCAGTAAATTGCTCAATTTGCGCATTTTGGGTCTCATTTTTTAACAAGAACCCCATCAGAACCCTAAGTAGTTTACAAAAAAGATATAAAATAACATTGAGGTGGTAATATGTGTACAAGGAAAGTTGACGAAGTGTCCTACCAAAGAAGCCACCTTAGAGTCAGGCTCTTGTTGGACAATCCATAGAATATAATGATGGAGAAAGTCAAGCACCAGGCAGATAAGAATCATTTGATCCTGGAAGCGTTAAGTACTGAAAATGGGCAAGCTGATCTCCACAAGTATCCAAAAGTATGTTAGTCTATTCCTGGCCCCCATGCTGATCCCGAGTGGAAACCTATTGTAAAGCATGTGAACCCTATTCAAGCGAACTGCAACTGTTACCAGTTCCTGAGGACCATGGAAAAATGTTAGCGCCAATTTCATAACTGGTTTTCCTCTAAGTCATGGCTTTGATCACATCTTGGTGGTGGTTGATTGATTCTGGAAGGAAACTGCCTTTATCTTCACAATGAAGATAATCACATCGAAAGGCATAGCAAATCTGGGGTTCACATTTTCCAGATGATACAAGATCTTTTAAAGCAATTAATGATAGAGAAGAGCAGATTCTGTGGATTCTGTAGTCTGTAAAGGGTACTAGCTCCACAGAGATGGCAGGGTGGTACTTTATAGAGTCTGGACAGATAGTGATTAGTCTGGACAGGTTTGTGGGAAGATCTGCATTACTAGGTGGGCTGAAACTGCTGAAACTAACACACAGATAATTGGACAAGGTAATAACTTTTAGAATGTGTATACTGATTGATGATATGACCAATACTTGTTTTTGTGTGATAATGGAGTTGAGAAAATAACTTCTTGTAGATTGAAGAAGCTATCTGGGTATAACTTACAGTAATAAACTTGTTTTGGCCAAGGACTATATGTAATGGAATGTTATTTTGGCATGTCAAACAGTCAGTCTAGTACTCATGGAAGCCCTTGCCGGAGCCATCTTGGCATAACTCACATAATTACAAACAGTTCTGTAGTTTCATGACATTACATTTAAATGTACACTAAATAGTTTAATTGCATTGGCAATAAAATGATGGATTGGAGTGATGTTCCAGCATACTTAAAAGTCAGTAAGGGTTCTATGCCAGTGAAATCCTTCACCACCTTTAGTATCTGAGTCCTAATTGCATATTGATCTGTAGTTTTGTCAAATTGCATTGAAATGTACTTCAAGCAATATTCTTGCTCTGGAAATGAACTATGTGAACTGGAGTGAAGTTCCAGCATGTTTGGTAGTCACTTAGGTTCCCATGCAAGCCCTCATTTATCCCATCTTGGCATAATTACATACAGTTTTGTAGTTTTTTGCAATTACATTGAAATCTGAACTGTCTAAGTGGTAGATCCGGGGTTGTGCCCTCACACTGCTCTAGCACCTCTGTGATCTGGCCAATTCCGTTGATAGGGCTTAAGATTGGTAGATGGAATCCTAAATGGTCTTGGATGGGCAGCAGTAGAAGTAGTGGAGCCTTTTGATAAGAGCTTTTGTAGGCTTGAAGTTGCTCCTATCCACTCATTTATCTACCCCTATTTGTACTGTAGATCATATTCTCTAATGGCTGATTAGTTGACTCTAATCTTTGGAGAGTCAGACAGATGAGCAAGTAGACTTGACCACCAAGTATCCTCTTCTCACATACAGATAACCACACAACTTGCTTCGAAAATCAACTATATGAGCTAGAGTGATGTTCTAGCATGTTTGACAGTCCCTTAGTGTCCCATGAAATCCCTCACCAATTCTATCTCATCATCATTACAAACAGTTTTGTTGTTTCTTGCAATTACATTGAAATGTAGTATAAACTGTCTAATATGTGGAACTCAAAAGACCAAGCCTATGCACACCATTGACTCCCTCACTGCCCAATTTGGCATCAAGAACATTGAAATCAGATAATCAGGCCATCCTAAGTACTAAGTACACCAAAAATAGATGAATAATATCATTTCTAAGTCAACAGGGATCTTTGGAAGGACAGCTCTGATCTTTTGAGATTCTGGGAGGCTTTGGACAAGCTACCATTGTAGCATTCAAAGTGTGCCCCATGTTATCTGGTCAGGAATAGAATTTGAGCTAGATGCTAGGATGTTGGCTCAACATTAGAGGATGTTTTCAATTTGAAAAGTCAACAGTTACCTGTGAATGTCATTGCATGTTTGGCAGGGCAACTGCCAGTGAGTAGATTCACATTTTTTTTGCCTTCCATTTCTGACAGTTCTATTCTGACAGCCAAGAGCTGATCCAGATTACATGTCAGCAAAAGGTCTATTCTCATAGCTATCTGTACTCGAACATCAGTCTCAACAATGTGTTTGTCTGTTCTGTTCCTCCTGGATTGCAAAAAACTGAGTTATCTCTCTTCAACTTTGGCCCAGACCAGCTGTATGAGGACTCTCAAACATGTGCTTACATTCTCTTCTCCAACAATCCCCCCTTCACCAATCCTACTGTGGGTTCTTTTTCCTTTGTGAACACTCACTTAGCCAATCAACTAAGCTGCTGGGACGATCTCAAGTCCCTAATATATCTTTTGATCTATCTGGCTTGCAGAACACTCTCCTGGCTTAGCTTCTATTCTCAATGAAACATGGCACATTGCAGAACGCTAGATGAGCTTCAGCAACACTAAAACTGGAGCTGGGCCCGGTCCCAGACTCTGACCGGAGCAGGACCACTGCCAGGCATCCACAGACCATTGGCCAGTCGGCAACATGCTGAGTTCCAGTTGTATTGGCCGACCTGTATTCCATTAGCTGATGTTGGCTGGTCGATCATTTGAAGCGATTTGGTACATTGACTAGCTAGTCATTTGCCAAAAATTCTACTCAACATTGTGGAGTCTTCAAACATTTCATATATTTTCTGTAATTGTCACAAAATAGATACACCTTCATATTTTAGATGATATTTTCATGTTATGTTTCATCCTATGTTATTTGAACAAAGAATTAGTTGTAATGACTTGTATTGCTAGTAATATGTGATGATTTCACTCATGCTACATTTTGAGTGTGTCCAAACTAGCATATGTCTAGTTACTCGTCTACCACGTAGCCTCTACCTCGAGATGGTGGCCATTCTATTATTACTTGCCTTTTGCTAGCCTTGTATGTTTAATATATTCTTTTATCCTTGACTATCACTCACTTATAATTGATATTGTCACTACTAATTCTTTTTAGCTTTCAATGATGGTGAGTCTGACTATGATTATGACATTACTGACTATTGGTTTGTTGATTGATGTAAAATTAGTAGGTGTGACATGTATGTTACCTGTGATTGATAATAAAATGATATTTGATTGAAACTTTTGATGAAGTGAAATTATCAATGAATGGAAGCATTTCAGCAAGTAATCTCAAACCTCTCCAAACCATCCACAGACCACCCACAGACCACTTTAAACAGACCACCTCCAGACCACCCCCAGACCATCCACAGCCCTTTGTAGTCCAGGCTGGCCAAACCTGGTCACTCATAATTTGCTGTTGGAGGTAGTGTTGCTGCAGTTCAACTAACCACAGACCAGTTTGAGTTTCATACAGTTTCCCGACAGTTCAGCTTATATCAGCAAACCAAACCACACAGAAACTATGGCCTTAGTTTTTCCCGGTTGGTTGCAGTTTAAAACTACGTCAAACCCATTTATGGTCCGAAACCGGTTTCGGACCAGTTCGAACCCATTTGAAACACCCAATACACATCGTACACGACAAGAATATATAGTATAGAGTACAAAAATTCTTGGCTGACTTTGGTGGCACTGCCACAGCCCGCTGAACAGTGGGCACGACCGATGCTTGAAAGTTGAAGCTCATTGATCATCATTCATGCTTGTGGCATGGTGATGCTGCCGTGGCCCCTGGCCGAGTGGCTAAAGACTAATTAGTAACATGATTATACACGTATGACAGCACTGCCAGCCCGCTGCACCTGTTTGACGTTGAACATGACTGATGCTTCATTAATTATGCTCGTGGCATGGCGATGCGGGCACACCGTGGCCGACTAAAGACTGATTAGCAATGATTTTACCCGTAATGTTGAACTTACAAGGTCCTCATTGATAGTGTGGTAGCGGCGACAGTTTCGACAGGTGTTGCGCAGTCCCGGGCTCCAGGAGAAGTTCAGGTGAGATAGTAGTTGAATCAGTCTTGAACAGGGCGAGAGCTTTTGTGGATATCTGCCAGTCAAACTGCGTCCGGTCTCCAGCTAGCCTCATACGAACACTGTCGAAGAGAGACCGAACAAATACATAGTCCGGCTTTTCGTCAAAGGAAAGCCGGCAAGAATACAGCAAGAACTGTGAAAATTCCATTGGAATATTTTCACATAGCACATCAATGGTGATGGTTTGTTTCATTTGGAGGACGGCAGTTGAGGTCATCGGACCATCGGACCATGGTAATGATCCACGTAATAGATATATTAATAGATAACCAAGTGACTCAAAGTCATCTCTACGGCTGACCTCGTTGCCCAAAAGATTGTTGATGGATGTGAAAGTCGAAGTGCCAGTGAACGGAAGGTCTCCGCAAAAAGGGATATGGACATGCGTGCATGGATTT
The DNA here is from genome assembly GCA_038091435.1 of Leccinum variabile. Classification (NCBI taxonomy): domain Eukaryota; kingdom Fungi; phylum Basidiomycota; class Agaricomycetes; order Boletales; family Boletaceae; genus Leccinum; species Leccinum variabile. Next base: position 2,691 of record JBBPOL010000343.1, on the reverse strand, counting down.
CTGTACTGTTGGGCGAGACTGAAGTCGCCCACCCACAACTCAGCAAATGAATAACCTTGGCCTAGAGCCATCTTAACAGTGTCAAGCCACACCGGCCACCCATGTAATTCTACCATTGTCAAATATAGCAACAGGTGCCATTTCTCAATGTGTCCGCAAAGGGTGGATGTTCCAGATTTGCTTGCATAAAGAAAAGTTCGTTTAGGGTATGATTTGGTGAACGCCACGGGGTCTACATCCCTCATCTCTCTGTGTTGCTAATTGAGGGAACGAACAAGAAGGTGGAGATGCCACGTACTTGCAAGGTATACAAAGAGTGCCACCTTCGGTTTTCTCAAAGAAATGTCATATATCAGCAGTACTTGGGAGCTTTTCTTTACTGGATTCGAGGAGCGGGTCAATAAACATTTCAAAATATACACAACTAACAGAGTTGTTGTCCACAGTACTGGGGGTCATGGTGGGATGCGCTCAATGTCGTAGACTGTCGACCTCATTGCCTAACTCTGAGTCACTGCCGCTCAACGAGACATTCTCGATGTCAAACTCCTCGAGGTCTTCTGTCGCAGCGGGTGTTGTCTTTGCTATGTTAGGGCTTGGACGTTTAGTTCGATGTTGTGGAGCCTGAACATCTACAGCTGTCACCGTATGTTGAGCTTTCTGGACCATGGAGTGTTAGTTTGAAGGAAGGGGACAGAGTCTTGGTGGATGGTTCAAACCTCTTTTAATCGTCCGGAACTGCGATGGCAATGCCACTCTTACTCGTCGGCTAGTTGTGCATGTAAAATATATGACGGTAGGATGGGAAAAACCTGACTCACTAGCATCTATGGTTGCCACCAGCCTGGCAGATCCAAGTGAAACATTACATAAATGGCCTCGAGGCCCGGCTTGAGCACTGAGTTCTAGTGTGGGGTTGGTGATGTCGATGAACGTTGAATATTGACGTTGAGTTCCGATGAGTCCCATTTGGGCTCGGACGCGACACGAGCAAGTGGCAGCACTGATAGAAACATAGTACACAAACACGTGAAGTAGATATCATGATACAACAGACATAACGAAAGATGAATGAAATAAACGTAGAACAGGGTAGTCAAACTTTGCTCTGTGTCGCAGACAACATACAGATTTTGCAGATCACTTTGTTCCATCCTTCACCCACTTTTTGCCCTGCTTGCCCCCCAATTCTGAGGGTCCGGAATCACACGACTTTGTCTTGCGCTTGAGGGACAGACTTGTGAACCACTGGTAGTAGCGGTCGTACACCGTGCAATACAACCTTTGCGAAATGAAATTAGCCCATTCATCCCAGTCAATGTCGAGTCTGGCGTTTGAGCTTCATATTCTCTGCAATCTCTGGACTTGTGCAGGAGTTGGTTCGCCGTAGTTCTGCTCCATCAAGGATATGACACTCGTCTTCAAGCCTTGAGCGCCTCTTTCAAACAGACAACCAACGTCATCCATCTGACAGGAGGGATAGAGAGTCTGGAAAATTGATTAGCAATAGAATAAATCACCAACTTTGTTGAACCCACCCCTCCGAGTCGCGCTACGTATTCCATGTCCGTACTCTCCAAGTCGAATCCCTTGACAGGGTGACGGAGAAAGACTTTGAACGACACATTATCCAATGAGACCCATGTAAAATCCTCGACATTGACTTTTTTGTAGAACTCGTCGGCGAGGAATGGTCGCAAGAAATCAGCACAGGAAAGAAGACCTTTAGAGTGCAGTTTGAGGGCCGGCGAGGCTTCTTTGTCTGGGGATGTCCATTTGTGATCTTCGTTGATATAGACGATGAACGCGAGGTCGATACTGGCCATGTCGGCCAGCAACTTCTTCATCTTCAGTCGAGTTGCGATGGGAGAGACCGCGAAACAGATTTCACCGGCCCATTTGACGGCGTAGTCACCTGGTTTGTGTGCGACCGTGCAGATAAAGTCGGGGATCGTGGATGTTGGGTGTTGAATGTTCGAATTCAGTTCGACGTTGAGGATGCCAGCCGGGACGTGCAGATTACTGATGAAACGGTGAACGACAGTTGAGAAGTGGATTAGGGAAGATTCGTGGAGCTGGGAAGGCGACATGACATGTAATTCTTCAGATTCAGGAAGGTATATGAACCTAAGTGATAATTAACCACATTTGTTGTAGTACGACTTGGAACTACTCACTTGACGCGGATGTGTAGATCATCGAGCGCCTCCAATATGTTTGCCAACTCAGCAGATTTGACACCTTGAAATACCTATGTGTGAAACTTGAATAAGACACTTAGAAACTTTGTTGGAACTATATGTACCTTCACTGTGTCAAGTGTCAGGTCTTTTATCAGTAAGATGTACTGGTCTTGGTGAGAATCAGATATGGAGGTTAGCCAAGAATGTAAGCCCGACCTATTTGATCATTATCTTGATTATCAGCACTTGGTTTCCCATCGCCACTCCTCTTTTTAATTGTCACCTTCTTTGCAGCCTTGGAAGTATCAGCCATGCCCTTTGCCAGCCTTGTTCAAATCTGAGTTTGAGTCCTCTGAGAGTACGGGCGTTGTAGTTGCTTGATTCTACTTATAGGGTGTCCCTGGTCATCTGAAAGAGAGGAATGTGAAGTGTTGGTAGAGGGCTCCACCCAATGCTCCCAATTGTCTTGGGAGGTCTTCATGGTGGCTAGTGCTGAAGGATTGTAACG
>JBBPOL010000342.1:0-14820 GCA_038091435.1 Leccinum variabile | reverse complement strand
GTGCGGAATCCGTGGGTGAGACGGTGTCGGATCGCGGCGGTGACGAGTGGGGTGCTGATCGCGGTTGCGTTCCTCGTCGCGTTGGTCGTTGTTGGGGTGGGCCATGCATAGTTTGACGGAGATGATGCGGTGTGTAGATTTATTTCGTATCTTTCACGTCTTCACGACAAGGAACGTGTGTGCCACGCGTTCTTCATGACGGACTCGGATTCTACGTATTTTTTTGCTTGGCTGTGCCACTTTTTGTCCGGGATTGTACACTAGTTCGACATTTCGCACTCGCCTTGTTTTTGGTTTCGTTGAGGATCATGAACCGTCGTTCGGGGGACTCCGGGTGACTTGGTAGGTGTGCCACCTTCGACTGAGTCGAACGTTGAAACGTTGAATTCGCGTTGAGCATCAACGTCACTGGTACGGAACGTTCAGGGCGCGCGGAGCCTGATACACATGCCGCGTCCCGACTCGGAATCCCAATCTGTTTCTAGTCACAACCACTGAGTGACTGGGAGACTGTCGTCGATTCACAAGGTAGGAAGGTTCTTTAGGATCCAACTCGATTGAATGCAAGTTGAAAGAAAGGATCCTGGGGTCGGTACGCCCGTCGACTCGAATGCCCAAGTGGAGCAAGTCATCTTTCTCAGTCACTCAGGCTACTGTATCACAACGATTGCATTTGTGTACAAGGCCACTGGCATGCAATCAACCTACCACGACCATTAAATCGTGGTCATTTTCTACTCCCATCATGATAGTTCGCTATGAGAGCGGCATACTGCTTTCAAATCCGGATCTCCTGACCGCAACCCCGAAGTAACTCAGTTTCAATTGCTGAATTTATGCCAACACCTTGCCAAGCCTTTGTCCACAGTCGCCTTGAAGTTATCACTTACTCGATTTATCAATGCTGCTAGACTCATTACACGACTTGATCCGATTGAAGCCGTCCCTCCTCGCCTAGGATCCAGACTTCAAACATCATTATCCGATCATGATCATGGGGAAACTCGGGAACCCTCATAAACCCTCAACTTTCGTGAAACCCAGTTTCAAGAATTTATCGGAAAGACTGGACCTTGGCCTTTCCGGCGCGATCTACGAACGTGCTAGAATTATTACACGACTTGTCTCAATTGAAGTCGAAGCCGCTTCCTCGCCGCTCAGGACTTCAAACATCCGATCATGATCACGGGGGAACTCTGGACATTAATACGCCCCAGCCTTCCCCCGTGTTCTCTCGTACAGCTTGTTCACTATGATCTCTGGCTTTACCGCCGTCAAGTCGTGGTCATTTTCCACTCCCATAGTCCAAATATAAGAGCGGCATCCTGACTTTTGATGAATAACCAACTGAACTCCACATCTGATACTAACTTCAACCTGAGTCTCCTGACCGCAGATGAAGCTCAGTTTCAAGAATTTATCGGAAAGACTGGACCTTGGCCTTTCCGGCGCGATCTATGAATGCTGCTAGAATTATTACACGACTTTGAAGCCGCTTCCTCACCGCCTTCAAACACCCGATCATGATCACGGGGGAACTCGGGAGTCGGGACATTAATAAATCCTCAGCCTTCCCCGTGTTTCTTCGTACAGCTTGTTCGCCATGATCTCTGGCTTTACTGCAGTGTGCTTGGTTTCCCTGGCTCTCGCCTACGTATCGTTCAAGCGTTTTACCGCTGGTCCTCGCCTGTCTAAAATCCGTGGTCCAAAGTCATCCTCGTTTGTCCTTGGCACGTCCCTCGTTTACGTTTCTCCCCATGTCACTGACGTCGTTCAGGAAATATCCTCGAGCTATTCCTACGTCCAGCTGGTCAAGCAGACTTTGAATGGCAACGCCTCTACGGCGATGTCGTGCGTTTCAAGACGGTCCTTGGAGCAAGTAAAACCAATTGCACGCATCGGCGATGACATCTAAATGTATCTATTGGCCCATTATAGGGAGACCAACTTTGGGTCGCAGACCCGAAAGCCCTCCAATGGATATTGCACAAATCGGCCCATAAATATCCAAAAAATCCCGTTATCCGTATCATGAATCGATTGGTGATCGGAAAGGGGATCGGTTGGACCATTGGTATCTGCAACGGGCTCGACTGTTTGAAAAATTGTTTTCTGATGGGTGTTTTGAAAGACGATGATCATGAGCGACATAGGAAGGTCCTTCTTCCGGGTTTTGGAGGTCCCAATTCCAAAGCATTTTTGAGTGTCTTCCAGGGATGTGCTGAATCTGTAAGTTCATGCATACCAAGTCTCGCCCTCTACTTGTCTCACCTTCCCCGTAGATGAGCAGTAGATGGATGGAGATCGTTGAGAGCAGTAGCGACCAGAAAGCTGTCCTGAACATCTCAAAATGGCTCTCCCATGCAACACTAGATGCAATTGGCCAAGGTCCGTCGATGCCCCGTGCTATAAGCATCAACCTGTTGACTTCCCACCAGCTGTGTTCGATGTTCAATTTGGCGCTATCGACAACAAAAACCATCCATTGGTCCGGACGTATAACAATATGTTGTCGGTTTTATCGCGAATTATGCATTCTGACCGTCGTTTGATTTTCATGCTCACAGGACTGATGTGTTTGGACGTCCCTCACCTCAAATGATTTTCATACAAGCTGCTCTAAACCATGTTCCGCTGCGGATCCTCGAATGGCTGAGCGATTATGGATCCCACCCTCGACTCACACGAGCGCGTGAGGTGAAACACACAGCCACGAAGATAGCAAGGGACATGGTACAAGAGAAAGCAGAGAGCCTATTGGCAGGGAAGGGGAACAGGGATATTTTCAGCTTGCTTGGTAGGCGACGATCACCTCACTCGTCAACATTACTGACTGTTTGCGCAGTCAAATCCAACATGGATGCGGAGGCAAAGAACAAGCTGACAGATGAGGAGTTGTTGGCGCAGGTGGTGTACGGAATATGGATCGGTCTTCACTTTTTGTCGTCCTAATGATTGTCAGCTCGATTCTAGTTGCGGGACACGAAACCACGGCAAACTCACTAAGCTGGATCCTTCTGGAAGTTGCCCGACATCCTGAGATACAGTGCAGACTCCGGTCTGAGATCCGGGAAGTGAAGGCTGCTATCCGGGCCCGTGGAGATACACAGTTCACGGTGGCCGATTTTGATGTGATGCCTTACACAACAGCAGTGATCAAGGTACACTCCAGACTCCCTCTCGTTTGGTGCTTTGACGCATTGTGTACCACTTCGACAGGAAGGGTTACGCTATCACCCAGTGAATCCTTATGTGCACCGTGTGGCCGCCATGGATGATATCTTTCCGCTTTCTCGACCAGTCACCACGGAAATGGGCGAAATGATCGATGAAGTTTTGGTTACGAAAGGGACGCAGATAGTGATTTCGATTGCAGCTTATAATCGGTTAGAGTTTTTTTTTTTCGTGCTTGTATTCCACCGCTTACGAGTCTCAACAGCAATACAGAGCTCTGGGGCGAAGATGCACATAAATTCAATCCTGACCGATGGTTGGATGGGTTGGCGAACAGAAAGAAAGATATCTCCGTTGGGGTCTACTCAAACTTGTGAGTTTCCATTCCATTGTTCGGGGATCGTGTTTACCATCATTAAAATTTGAAAGAATGACATTCGCAGGTGGCGCCCGGGGGTGCCTAGGGATGCATTTCGCGTACGCTCTCTTCTTTTCCAACTCCATAACTAGATAATACTGATCACACGAGAAACGTACTGCCGACAGCATACTCGAGATACATGCGTTCCTTGTGGAGATTATTGGGAAGTTTGAGTTTGCGATGACGGATCAAGCTGCAAGAGTCAGCAGGCAGCTGTATGGAATGATGGTTCCCATGGTTGACGGTGAATTGGAGCGCGGTTCACAGTTGCCGTTGGCTGTGTCGATCGCTGCTGGTGAGGATGATGTCTGAGGTAAGATTATGAATGCGGCATTTGCTTGATACTACCCATACGTACTAAGTGAATTTGAATGTAGACCCGGTGACCTTCACACAATATTTATATTTACTGAATGGATTTCGATGTGACACAAGCAAAGTTCATGTGTGCTAATCTGGAGGCGAATCCGATGCTGATCGATCGTGTGGGCACTGTCGACGGCGTTTACGAAATAAAGAGTGGCGCATGGGTTCCATCGAGATTTCTCGGAGTACATTCATCTAGATAGTCATTATGTCCATCCGATTCGGTAGCATAGTACGTCGCTGGGATCTGTCCCAAACCCGATCCTTTGGGTCAACGTGCCCAGGTTGATGTTGTGCGCGGACGCGATGTTATGGCTTTTCGTAGGTAGTTCGCTACCATCGCTCAGCCTATAGCGATCCATTTTGGGTCCGGGGCCTTGAAGCTAAACCAGTTGACACCAGGTTTGAAGCACAATCTGCACACAACAGCAAGAGGCAACAACATCAATTGAAGGGGAAGCTAATACATGAGCTAGCATACAACGTAGCGACTAATAATGGATGTAGTCATGGGATATTCTGGGTTTGTGTTAAGCCCGCCCAATTCTCGAGTCTAGATGTCACAACGTCAGACAAGATCTCAGATACTTAGTATTGAGGAAGAACGCACTCCTTTTCAAAATTCCACATGGTCCTGGGGATGGCTACTTGGCAACAGAGCATTCATGTTGCTTGATGGCGCCTAATAGTCTCTCAAGAAATTTGTTGTATTCGTCCTGACCCACGACAGCGATAATGTCACTCGCGTAGTCCTCATATTCCTCTTCAGCTTCTTCAAGTTCTGTAGAGTGGACAGCGTTTTGCTTCTTGATCACGGCTTTGCTCCAACCCCTCAGAATTTCCCTGTACGACAACGGTCGCCCTCCTAAGGGCATCTACCAAAGTGTGGTGAAAGGGGGGTGTCAAGATTAATGTCGCAGAAAATTGATAAGGCGAACCTTCTCGTATATCTCTTCACGCATACGGGGACTCATGAATGGAGTCTCGATGGATGATTGGTCCAACGAGGCGTTACTAGGTGGGGCAGACATGGGGGTGAATTGCATCATGTCGACGGGATGGGTGGCTTTCAACTTCAAAGTGGCGAGTTGAACTGTACCAATCTCATTATAAACGATACTGTGTTTCAATCTACCCTGTATTGTCAGAGAAGCACGACGGTCTGTCAGAGTCGCACGGCAATCTGTCAAGGTGACTGGAACAAATTCATTAATTTCTGGATGCGGCGGCGAACATGCGGACTTGGGTTTACACCGGTCGGTCATGGCATTGTACTTACCATGGCCAGTTGATGTGACTCGAGAGGATATATTTTGATGACGAGACCAGAAAAATCCTGCTCGAGTAGAGCAGAGGACGATAAGAGCGTCGGAGGAATGAGCAGAGATACTATTGATGGAGTATAGATGCCTCGCTCCTACTTCATGCCCCTTGCCTGGGCTCCCAGTCCAACGGGAAGCTAGAGTGTTCGAATCTTCATCTCTGACGGGAACGCGGTGTCTTCGATCGTACTGGACTCGAATGTGTGAGGAATCAAAGTAGTGGTTCAGACAGCATGCTGATTTCATAATCAATGTTCGCACGAAAAACGACCTGAATCATCTCTGCCACTGACAAACGCATGCCCCGCCCCACGTCTGCGCTCCCACGCTCCCATCATCGTGATTTTCTAGGAGGATGAATCTGTCAAGACGACGTGGATCCGTCCAGCCAGAGCAGACTCTAAAGGGAAGTTCCGTTGCACTGTGCCTGCGACGGCAACGCCAGCGCAAGTCGCGAGCTGGGAAGCTCAGGCTTGTTTGATGAGTCGATGGGGGATCATATTCGGAGGGGAATTGAATGGTATGACTGGAACTCGTAACAGGGTGATCTTTTCGAGCTTCGAGTTGGGCGATGAGCGCTATGAGCTAGCGGATTGAGTAGCCACAGTCGAAGGCGTCGAATCTGACGCGCTGGACGTCATCGTCCCCGCCGTAGGTAGGCAAAATACCCTCTCGACGTCACCTGCGAGAGCCGCACGCATGTGGTTTGTAGAGCCAGTGAAGATACTACAAGGACTCCAAGAGCTGTGTCACGGTGGTAGCAGTCTTGGCGATGGGTGGAGGACGCAACGCCACGACGGAGTGACGGCCATTGCAAGGCCCCAGGGTTCCCAGTCATCGTCATCGGCGAGGACTCCGTCGCGATTTCTCCAGTTTTAATAACGGTCAGTTTGGATGCCCCCACTAGCGCCGGTGTAGTAGTTGATTCTCTACAGCGGACTCGACGGCACTCGACCAAGCCTTCGCCGACAATTTGGAGTTGGTGCGTACCCGGTGCGTACCAGAACACGAGTCCGCCGCGTGAGCAGCGGCCGATCGGGTACGACCCGCGTGGTTCAACATGGGTGCAGTGTACGAGGAGGTTAAGCGAATGAAAGAGAGCAGCTCGGTCGTCGCCAACCCCTTGGGTTGCTCCAGAGAATCAAGCTTCAAGGACGACCAAAGGCGTGACAGACATCCAAATGAACAAATTGATGAGATTGACTGGTTGTTTCACTCGAACGTACGACGAGCCTTTGGTTGTGTCACGGTGATGGTGATGTCTTCGCCGACTCCTCAACGTATTCTAGGTATTGGCGGGAGAAGACCGTTGGCGCCTACAGAGAACGGTATGGAACATTCTCCCCCAAAGAGACGAGCCTTTGGTTATGTCACGGTGATGGTGGTGTCTTCGCCGACTCCTCGACGTTTTTTCTAGGTATTGGCGGGAGAAGACCGTTTGCGCCTACAGAGAACCGTGACGGTATGAAACATTCTCCCCCAAAGATCACTTGCTGTACAATTCCAATATACAACAATCTTCATACACATACACTGATGGTCACAAAACTACCTTCGATTCCGATCACTATACCTCCCGGTGCGCTTATCCTGAACGTTCAAAGGTTGTTCGAACTTGCTAGTCCAAGTTGGGGCCGTAGTTGAACTGCGTGTCAGAGACGCACAGGACCTGTTGGGACGATCAATGAGCACAATCCAATAGTCACGATGAAGTGCAAAGACTTGACCTCGCCGGGATATATGTTCCCACAACTACCGTCTATGTTCGGGTTATTGTGGTACAACGTGCCCAGGTCGATGTTGTGCTCTTGCGCGATCAGATCGCATATGTCCCCGGGCCGCACAATGTAAGTGTCCTTGCAATCACTGCCTTCAAGACCAAGGCAGAGTTTCTATATAGCATTCAGGCCACTGGATCAGCCTTGCTGGTCCTTGGATGACATAGGCGTAAGGTCGCCTCACCTCGTCAGGTCGGATATAGCGACAGTTGAAGCCACCGTTCGCGTATTGCAGCTGGAAACTATTAATCATAGACTTGTGGTTAGCTGCCAAGTCATCAACAATATTAATAATCGCGTGGCTCACGTGGAAACGTGGTTCCTGGCAGAAAAGATGTCGCAGGTAAGATCATTCGGCTCAACTATCCCATAGCGAGTGCAGGGAGGGTTGATGGCTGTTTGGGCTATACAAGACTGAGAAACAAGGTCGGGAAACAACGAATCAATATCTACGAACCCTCGAAAAAGGTGGCAGCAGCAATCGCAGCTTTGATGCTGGGTGTAAGAATGAACATGGCGAGTAGTAGTACTTGAAGAGTGAGGTATTCAGAGATGAGTGGGGTTTCTGCTGCAAAATTGTGAGGGTTTAAATACCTCATCGACCCCGGAGATTCAATCTCTTTTTACCAAGGCCAACAGACGAAGATTGACTTGAACCGGTTACCGGAAGGCTCACGAAAGCCTGAGAGCGCAAAGGATTAACGGCATAAACACCCTGTGGCCCAGTGAAGTTCCTGAAATACTTACTCGGTTCGGACCCATTTGTTTTCAAGAAGGGCGGACATTTCTGAGCGAGTTGGGGCGAGGTACAGGGGCCGCAAGGTTAGGTAGTATACACATTACGAGGACAGCAAGCGACTGGGAGGGAGGGAGACACTGAGTGACTCCGAGTCAGAGGGAGTTCTGCGTGTGCGCATCACGAGGGCCCTGGCGTAATTTCCAAGCTAGTAAGTTAGTAATATTTCGAATAGCAACGTGATGGAGCAGTGCTCAGCTTGCCACAAAAGCGGGTTTATGTGATGGCGCAAAGTAGATCAGAAACCTGTGGAGAATTTCAACTTGGCCTAATGGGACCCTGTTTACGACCGCGAGAATACTCTTCAACAGTTCCATCATCATTCTTCATTTCAAAATAGGTGGTAAAGCAACTGAGAAATGAATGTGGTACCCTCGGAGGTAAGTAATCTAATCGTGAAAGTGAAAGTATGGTCATGTACTACAAATATCAAATGACTAGCCTTGCTAGACTGTAGCATACTTGTGCGATTGACATATAACCCCGTCTTATCAAATCCTTTGGCATATTCGGTTCGACTACTACGTTCCGAGATTTTGGGGTTGTGGGGTAACCTGAAAATTAAAATATTTGATAAAATCCGCAATCAGAGCATAGCAACCCATCAGATTACTTAATGATCCTACTAAGTACTAGTAAGCAGTCCTGAATTCAAACCTTCCAAGACTGCTGCCGCTCAAACTCGGTTCCAAGCATTTCCTTCCATTCATCCCTGTGACAAATATCAGCCTTCAATGATGCTATTTTCGTTGGCATGTTCGGTTTGATTACACTCCGAGGAGCCGATTTGGGGTTCACAATAATCCGTTGACGACGTTTTCAGCATCTAGCGGTCTAGAAAACCATCAGATCGATCCCACGTTCAAACCCACCATGACTGCTGCCACTCAAATTCGGTTCCCAGCACTTCCTTCCGTTCATCCCGTGACAAATAACAGCCTTATTGTTCCATAATATGACGTTCCGATATTTTGGGGTTCAAACGCTCACAATAAAATCCGTGAGTCACGGCGGTATTTTCAGTGATTTAAGAATCTAGAAGCCAATCAGAACATAGTAAACCATCAGAACATTCTTACATTCAAATTTTCCAAGACTGCTGCCGCTCAAACTCGGTTCCAAGCACTTCCTTCCATTCATCCCGTCACTGCCAACAAACAACCATCACGTTACTTTCAGCATGCCCCTGATCTAGAGCTCGCCGTGTTCTCATCAGAAATGTAGATTCGAACGAAATCTGCAAGGATTTTTCAACGCTCTAACTCCTGAGTTGGGCACAGGCCAGGGGCATGACTTGTAGGTCGTGTATAAAATATTAGGTCCAGCTCCTGTTGTAGTCCTGCCTCAGGATCCGTGGTTGAGGCAACGGTTTCATTATTCCACCCTATGAGAGAATGCACGAGCGCTCACAATCGCAATGAATGATGGTGGTTCGCCATCCTCCTTGACGAGTCGATGACGACATACTACAAACATGGAGGATGCAACCATGACCCCTCTGCGTAGTTCATGGGTCTTTTAGATAGACGACGGTATTGACTCGAATGAGTTCTGAATAACTGGAAGTATCATCTGTGCCGGTGAAAGTGGATGATTAACTGAGCAGATACCACGCAAGACTTCGTGGTTTCGAACGCATCCAAGTTCGGCTGCGGCACTGCATTGTGACCGACCCACAGCTTGAAAATCGTCTGGACATCCTCTATCAAGAACAGACCGATATTGCTGTTCGGGGCACTCCGACATTAAGGATGAAGGGTAGCGGCGTTGGCATAATGATACCATGCTCCCCAATAGTACTTGCCTGGGCGGGTCAGTTTGATTAGCAGTAATGCGGAACAAACGAATCTCATGATTGGCAGAAGGTGGCATGTTGTGTATGGACCGCCACGCGTTCGGAATGATGATGTCCAAATTCGCCTTGACGTACCTCAGCACGGGGATGGCGAGCACGTCCAGCAGGGGCACGATGGTGCCGACGTGGCTTTCAACTGGGGCTACCGTGAAATGAAATCGACCGCGTAGAACGCGACTATGCGAGCACAATTGGGGCGATAAATATGGGGTAGACGTGAAGTCTTGGAGGTGCGGAAAGAGAAAACAAGGAGCGCTAATGCGATCAGCCCTTCAGACCATTTGTAAAGCACAGGTTGCAAATGCAATGACCGCTACGCAAACGTCTGACTGTCCTCTGACAGGTGGAATACAACTGATTTATACCATTCAAGTTCCGAGTTCCAACCTTGCGAGCGTATACACCAGGAGTTTATTGCCTTTATCTCCTTCACCGCTCAAAAAGGTGTCTCACAACCATAACAGTAAGAATGCACTGAGAAGTCAAACAACGCACCAGAGTTAGGGACTTCAAGTTGCCGAAGATTGACTCGAACTGGAAGGCTCAAGAGGGAGCGCAAGAGTTAACTGCATAGTAAAGATAAAGTAATCCGAGTCACGCTGCCAGTTAAGTTCCTGGAATACTTGCTCAGTTCGGACCCATTTCATATGCTAAAGGAGCGCGGATCCATTTCTGAGCGAGGAGGCGCTGCCGCTAAAACTCGGTTTCCAGCGCATCCTTCCATTCATCCCGTGACAAATAACAGTCTTCATGTTACTTTCGTTGGCTTAGTATTACGTTCCGAGGTTCTGGGGTTCAAACATTCACCTATGTAGTAAACCATCAGATTGTTCCTACATTTGATAAGTAATTTCAAACCTTCCAAGACTGCTGCCGCTCAAACTTGGTTCCAAGTGGTTCCTTCCATGATCCCGTCTCTCCGAACAAATAACCATCAAGTTACTTCCAGTTAGTCCAGTGGTGACCAGACCGTCTATGAAGTTTGTGGCCGTCCGCGGTCGTTTGCTCTTTGTACCTTTTCACGTCGTCCGTCGCGTCCAGCGAGTCCAGCACAGAGCAAGGACAGGGTGACATAGTAGACTTTAGTCAACGAGCCACTGTGTGGTCTTTCCTGTTATAAAGTGAACCGACAAATAGAATTTTTCTTGGTGTAACATAGTAGCATGCTCACTTATGTTGTTAACACAGTTGATTATCGACGCAGTGGGGGATTGGCGCCTCTGTTCAAGTGGGTGCGGGGCACGACCGTGTTGGAACCGGGAAAGTCTTTCTGGACTTTTCGGTCTCCGACTCTTCGAACGTTTTAGTACGATCTCAGGCTCTTGGCGATCTCACTCAACATTCCATCAATGATAACTCCCGATGATCCAATATTTCAATCTGTTTCCTCAGACTATATACACGGTACACGGAAACGCTTTCCTTCATACAAATACAGCAATCCTGGCTCGCATTCTTTGCGCTTATTCGTCAAGTCGCACAAACTTGAACAATTGGTTGTCAAAGTATATCCCAGGGAAGGCTTCAAGAATAGGACTGATCTCAATCTGTCATTCAAGTCAGAAACTTGTCATATTCAACAGGAGAGAAAAAATAACCGTAGCACCGTGTGGAGCTTCGGTAGGGACTGTCCATCCCTTGCTATGGTCTCCAGCCAGTGTAATGCTGTATATTGCATAGGGATTCATTAGCGAAACGTGGAAGTGACGGAGAAAGAAGAAAAAAGCTCACATGAATGTGCCCGGTTTTGCGTAGGTGACATGCCATTTCTGCTGTTCCTCAGGGTAGACGGAAGCAATAACCTTCTTGTCAGTTACCGTGGTATACTGATATCCACCTATTCCTAGCAAGACTGTGTCGCCATCTTTATGGAGGGTCCACTACAGTGAAAGAGGTGAGCTCATATTCCGGACGGAAACGATAAATCGCTCACTTCATGGACAGGCATGTCGATGCGGACAGGCGTGAAGGCTGGCCGGGTGTGATCAACACCGATGGCGCGATTGCCTTCGACGCAAGAGACAATTTTATAAAGACTAGGAATTAGGTTGTCAGACATCGTTGGCTGGGTTGTGGTACTAGGTTGGGAGATCAACTGCAACGCAGTGAGCTACTCGTTTTATAGCCGTCGAAACCCGACACGCTGAAGTATGGTAACTGAAACGTGTCCGCAATTTCCCCATTCGATGTCTGTATTTCCAGTTTACTCTGGTACGTGCCATTGTTCGGCTGCTCGATTCGTCTCACTTGAATAAGCCTAAGGTCAGGTCCATGAAAGGGGGTGGCGCTTTCGGGAGATGAGTTCGCCGTGCCGTTGATCGGAACTCGAGTCCAGGTATATCCTTGGACAGCTGACCATAGTTCTGTGGGATGTAGTATTGCGTTCAATTGTACAACGCTCAAGACCAGTTCATCACGGTGTCAATACCCGCGCCCAAATCTCGATTAGTGCGACTCAATCCTTCCTATGCCTGACAGGCCAGGAGTGTCCCAGGTAACCCCACAGACCGTTTTCCATGCAGGAGTTGAGACATCGCAGTCTCCTATATTGTAATCTGAATGTCTACCTGCTACACTAGCAGTCGAGCTTCTGATGCGGCTAGTACAACATTTATAGAGCCCAACTTTTGGGTGTGAGCGGGAATTTGCAGCAACCGAAGATGTATGCGGACTTGGGTTTCCACCGGTCGGTCATGGCATTGTACTCACCTTGTCCAGTTGATGCGACTCGAGAGGATACATATTGTTGATGAGACCACAATAATCTTGCTCGAGTGCACACTGGCAAGAGCAGAGATACTATTGATGAAGTCTAGGTCACCGATGGGCCTCGCCCCTACTTCCCATAAGGGCCATCACATCACATAAACCCGCTTTTCTGGCAGCCCGAGGGACGCTGCTAAAGTCCCCCTATTCCAAATACAGTGATACCAGTACTGGCTTACATCCTTTGCGCTTAGTATTCGTTGCCAACCCTGTGGCTCAAACCGATCCAATTAGTTAAAGGCAATTGTACGAGGCGGATGCAAGAGGGCAGCGCGGTTGTCGCCAACCTTACACAGACGCTCGGAAATCAAATGAACGATGATAGATTGGCTGGTGATTTCACTCGAACGTACGACGAGCCTTTGGATGTTGGCGAGGCGATGTCCCTCAGGGTTGCTAGGGATTGGTAGGAGAATACTGTTGGAGCCCACAGAGAACAGTATGAAACATTCAACCTCGAAGATAAATCGATGAGTCACTTGCTCTGCAATTCCAAAATACAAGCATCTTCATACACATACACTGATGGTCACAAAACTACCTTCGATTCCGATCACCATACTTCCCGGTGCGCTTACCCTGAACATTTACGAGTTTGTTCAAGCTTGCTAGTCCAAGCGGGGGGCGTAGTTGTACTCCGTGTTAGCGACGCACAGGACCTGTAGGGACGATCAATGAGCACCGTCCAATAGTCACGATGAAGAGCAAAGGCTTGACCTGGCCGGGATAGATGTTCCCACAATTGTTACGGTCTATGTTCGGGTTGTTGTGGTACAACTTTCCCAGGTCGATGTTGTGCTCGGACGCGATGTCATGGCACTGGTCCCCGGACCGCACAACGTAGGTTTTTGTGCAATCACTTCCTTCAAGACCACGACAGAGTTTCTATATAGTATTCAAGCCAGCGATTCAGTTTTGCTGGACAATAACATAGGCGTAAGGCCACCTCACCTGGCCAGGTTGGAGACTGTTACAGTTGATACCCGGGTTCGCAAATTGAAGCTGGAAGCTATTAATCACATGCTTGTAGTTAGCTGCAGACTCATCGACGGTATTGATAATCGCGTAGCTCACGTGGAAACGTGATTCCTGGCAGAAAATTTGTCGCACGTATCACCGTGTTCAACAGCAGCATGGCCAGTGCAGGGAGGGGCGAAGGCTGTTTGGGTTATATAAGACTGAGAAACAAGGTTGGGGGAAGAATGTATCAACCATCCACGAACCCTCGAAAAAGGCAGCAGCAGCAATCGCGGCTTTGAGGCTGGGTGTAAGAATGTACATGTCGAGTCCTTGAAGAGCAGGGTATTCACAGATGAATGGGGTTTCTACCGCACGATTGTGTGGGTTTAAATACCTCTTCGAGTCCGGAGATTCAATCTTTTCTTACCAAGGCCAACAGATTGACTTGAACTGAGCGCAAAGAGTTGACTGCATAAAGTAGTCACGCTGCCAGTGAAGCTCCTGTAATACTTACTCTTATGGACATTTCCATTGAGAAGGTTCGGACCCATTTGGTTTCAAGAAGCGCAGACATTTGTGAGCGAATGGGGCGAGGCGGAGGGCAGGCAAGGAGAGGTTACGAGGTAAACAGCAAGCAACTGCGAGGGAGGGAGACATTGTGCGACTCCGAGTCAGAGGCCATGCGTGGGTGCATTCTGCCACGCGCAAGGTGTCGGTGAGGGCGAACGTGCGGCAGGACGTAATTTCCAAGCTAGGGATTTCGAACTTGAGCCTGGCAACACGGAGTCTGCCATAAAAGTATGGCGCAATGTAGATCGAAGCCTGTCACACTGTGGAGAGCATCAATTTGCCAAGATTCTGTACGTTTACGATCGCGCGAGAATAAGTAAGATTATCCAGTAAAATTGACCGCAACGGCGCGCAGTATTCCTGGACCCGTAGGGTTCAGGCTTTCAAAGTAATAATGCGTGTGAAAATGCGTGTGAATAACTAGGTCACCATGTTGCCTTCTTAGGACGGTTCGGTTGAATCTCGTCTTAATTTGTACATTTGATTTCACGCGTGTTGCCGAACATTGGATTCTGTCTTAATGTGGATGTCGGCTTCCTTGTTTATGTCTCGCGCATGGCCGGATTGCTCTTCTTGTCTCGCCCGTAGTTGTGTTTCTCCTCTTCACTCTCGATATCGGCGGAAAATCCCTCCATATCAACCACCATTCTAAATGTTCGTTCACTCGTTATTGAGGGTGTTTGCTTGTGTGATTTAGATATCACGGACGGACGTGTGTCAATGGATCGCTTGCACTGTGATTTCGAATTTTTGTCAATCACGGCTACTGATTCTATTCCGGATGTGCGGTGGTGGCCTAATGGCCCAATGAT
>JBBPOL010000341.1:0-14833 GCA_038091435.1 Leccinum variabile | reverse complement strand
CAAGAGGTTTCACCCTAAAGTTGTGACTCGTACTTACCTCTGATGCAAAATTTCGCGAAACGAATCGATTTCGCAGCACAGCCCTTTTGGGCAGCAACCTCGAACTTGTTGCCACAACTGGACGTTGAAGGAAGCTCATAACTGATACAACAGTGGTCTGGTCGGCGGTGAAGTTGGTGAACGATTCAGAAGAGGGAATTTTTATATATACTTTGTCGCTAGTATACAGCAGCTCACAGGAGTTGAGTCAAGAGCCGCTGTACCCGCGAACAGCAAATTTACGACTCAACCGACGGTACACTACTAGCAGAATACGCTCAAACCCCCGACACTGGGTAAGAACGGGAAGAAATGGATTCCCTTATGAAAGCAAGTCAGACTAGGGCTAAATCCTCTCAGCACACACGAGTCTAAGGTTCGTCGCAAGGTGCAGTGTGCTCGAGGCATCCGCCTGTTAATTGCAAAATGATGTCACAGGAAGGCTCATTTCTTCCGCAATAGTCGCAATGCCATCTCCTCCTCATCTTCAATATTGCTGCCAAGCTCCACAGCACGCCCTGATCTCAATTTGGCAGACGACTTGGTTCGTTTGGGCGGAGGCAGCACGACGTCATCCTCATCCTCGTCAGAGGGTAGGCCAAAGTCAGGGCTGACGTAGCCATCGTCTTGATCACTCGGTGATCCAACGATGGCGCGGACTTCATCCTTGTCCTGGTCCATCTTCAAATAGGGAGAGTTAGGGTGGAAGGCGTGATGAACGACAGCGCTTTCACTTACCCCACGTTCGCGCTCTTTGCGTTTCCGCTTCTTCTCATTTCTCTTCTCCTTTGCTTTTTGCTTGTCCTGGATGTCAGCATTCTTCAATTTCCCTTTCTCGCCTTCAGCAAATGTTCGACCAGCCTCCTTGACAGCCTCTGTGCCATGCTTATAAAACTCGTCCGGGTTCACCATCTCGTACATCTCGTGTGGGTTTCCATCGTCATCAAAAACAAGCTTTTTGCCCAGTTGACCGATTTCGGCCACTGTCCGCTTCGTTCGCGAAAGCTTGAGTTTCCGTTTCGACAAATTTTCGACGTGAGGATCTACTTCTTCTTCGTTCGACAGATTTGGGTCAAGGTCGTGGTCGGCACGTTTGAGGGTGATAAAGTCTTCGTCCTCATCTGCCGCATCTCCATGATCAACGAGTTTCGAGTAGTGCTCGGACAGGATGTTTTGGTTTTTGCGCTCGAACATTCGATCGTACTTCGTTCGCACTGAGTTCTGCGGAAAGTGATAAGTCCCGGTTATCACTACACAGATGGAGACAAACTTTGTTGGTTCTGGAGCCCTCCGCCGCCGTTGTCTTGTCATCTAGCTCACGCGAATCTTGCGCATCGCCTTCTGACTCATCGGCGCTTTCCGAGGTCGTTGAGCCTTCACTTTCATCTGCGGATAATGGTGCACCAGCCTTCGCTTCAGAGTCGATTTCTGCTTGAAGGGCGGCAACAGTCCGAGACACATTCTTCTGCTTTTTCGCCAGTTCCCTACTCAAAAACTTGATCTTGGGAGTACCAGGTAACCCAAGTGACTCTGCAAATTCATTAACAGGAAGTTCGTCGAGCTTGAATATCGACTTGTCCTTGTGTAGATACACAGAACGGACGTAGGACACGAACGCCTAGTTCAGAAGAACGGAAACAATGGATTCGTTAATTTCTCAATGAAACCGAATGCACGCCCAAACAGACTCACGCGTTGCCCGAGGTACTTGAGCTCAGGGTCCTGGAATGCGAGGTTTTGCAGGTGGTTTTGGATGCTCTGAGTCTTACTCGCACGGATCTTGATGTTTTCGATCTTCACTCCTTTCTTCTGCAGCGCGGCGAGCATGCCTTCCTCTTCACTAGGCAGGAGCAGTAATAGTCCCTTCCCAGAACTATCGTATCGTGCCGTCCGACCCACACGGTGAACATACGTCTCAGCATCCTCCGGCACGTCCACCTGGAACACCCAATCCACAGACGGAAAGTCCAACCCACGTGCCGCGATGTCGGTCGCAAACAAGACAGCGTGTTGCGAAGACGTGAAACGACTATAGATCGTCAACCTCGCAGCCTGCTTCTGCTTCCCGTGTAAATGAAGCAATGGTATTCCGGGTTGCATCTTGCAAAAGGACTCGAACACGAAGCGGACTTGTTTCCCACTTGATAGGAAGACGAGGATTTTGGAATGAAGATGCGTCTTTATAAAGGACCAGAGAATGTCAAGCTTTTTATCAAGCGTGCATACGCAATAGTGCTGGGAGAGGTTCTCGGGCGTTGCTATTGAACTTTCAACTTCTTGTAGACCGATGTGGACTGGATCCTTGAGACTGAGACGGGCCAGCTGCGCGACGGATTGCGTTTGTGTGGCTGAGAAGAGTAATGTTTGGCGGGATTTCGGGAGATGCGAAAGGAGTGCGGACAAGGTTTTGGCGAAGCCCATATCGAGGATGCGATCCGCTTCGTCAAGAACTAATGCAAAATATGTCCCCGCGCTATCAACATAAGTTCCAGATCACCTACCCAGAACCTGCAAGTTATCAGACTCGAAGCCGAACGTCTGGTCCATATGCTGCAATAGTCGACCAGGCGTCGCAACGAGGATGTTCATTCGAGAGAGGCGTTCGCGCTCGTCTTTGAGACTCTTCCCCCCGATAACGAGCCCTGCAGAAAAGCCATGATAACAACCTATGGAGCGCAACACGTCGAATATTTGGACGGCCTTGGCCCATGTCACAACCATACTCGGCTTCAGTTTCCGAATACACGCACCAATTCTCGTGTCGGTGATATGATCAAAGCTCCAAGCCCGTCTTGCGGACCCCATCTCCGACGATAGAGTATCTCGAGTGTAGGTATCAGGAACGCGAGGGTCTTCCCACTGCCCGTTCGGGCGGCACCCAAGACGTCTTTACCCTTTAATGATACGGGTATGCTAGAGGCCTGTATGTCGGTCATGTCGACAAAGAAACATTTTTTGAGGCCTAGGTCTTGCGTCAACCGAGAGAGTCGCGTACGACGAAGAGTCTGGCATACCGCGCTTGGTTAGGTGGGATATTGGAAGATCGGCAAAAGCTTTCAGGTCCTCTGAAGGCTCCTGAATGAATCTCAATTCCATCCTCTACGATTCACGACGATGCTTTGCTCACGAATTCCATAGCGAGTCTATCCAGGACCTCTAACTGCTCTCTCTCATTGGATCTCTTGACCTTGGTTGCGTGAAGGGGTTTTGCTTGTTTCTTGGACTTGCGCCGACTGGGCGTACTGGAGGGTCCTGCCTGTGAGCCCATTTTCAAAGTGAAAGTAACTTCTCAAAGCTAATCAAGTAGTGTACCTGATTTTGGCGATTTTCTCGCGCTACAGCAGTTCACAGCCACACATGACTTCACCTTGAAGTGCTACTCCCTTGAGCCAAGTTCAAACGGCGTTCAGGTCTTATTCCGTTGCTTATCCATGGCAAAAATACAGTCCGGAACTCATACAAGCTAATCCATGCCGTATACAAGCCCCACTATTCACCGACATAGGCCTCTGAGCCCGTACAGCCAACTCCGACGAGCCAAGGGTTGTTGGGCGGCTCGCAATGCGCGTTTTCCCCGATTTGCTCATCCGTGCCATAAAGGCCGCAAAACGAGGGCGAGTCGGGCGTCAGAACGAAAACCTTTGGATCCAACTCAATACGTGCAGTTTCCGTTAACGGCATGTGCACTCACCCCATCAGTTTGAAGTTCGGATACGCACGCGGTGAACGTTCCAGGGTCTTCACCAGAAGGGTAATAGCAAGTGATGGTATCACCAGAGCATGTCCAGTAATTGATGCATGACGACCCCAGAACGGGATCGGTGATGCAGTTCCCGCAAGCATAACAATTCGCACTTGCACGGGTGGAAAGCCCAAGGAGGGTCGTAAGGACGAGAGCGGACGAGAGCGCAGAATGATACATGGCTAGCTGACTCTCAGCATCTAGCAGTACAGTATTGGACCTCAACGGGACTTACTGGTTTAGTCGCTGACCCTTGTTCACAGTCGTTGCAATCTATCCTTCAAGCTCTCTCGTATTCATAGCCTGCCAATCTGCTCCCGTTAGGTTGTGGGAGTCCCATCACGGACGAGGGAAGGGGGAAGTTGCTATGGTGTCGAACCACGGAGCCGCGACAATTTTGTGTACAATTCACACTCGATCCTTGGGTCAATATGGACATGCGTGTCGATCATTCCAGGGGGTCCGAGGATTCTCTTCCCTGTCTAATGAATTCACGTCGAATTGTAAAATGGTGGGCTACTTATTCGCTCGCGCTGCTCAAGACATCGTCACGAGTGCGAGAAACGATCTACCAACTTGTCTAAACAGCGTCGCAGGACTTACACGCCCAAGGTCGCCGGACGGTCCGCACGGTGGTGGACGACAATTATGGCTGGCTCACAGTCGCAATTTTCTCAAGTCTTTCAGGAATAGGTATCCGCTAAATGCGGGTCGTACCCTCAGAACATGTATTGGTGCTCATGACGGTTGATGCCGCGGAAGAAAACAGCCTTTGTTGTTTCACTTCAGTGACCCTGTTCACATGAATGCCTCTGATGATGCTCACACCAACCCTGTGGGCGGAGAAATGTTTCATTCCAAGTTTATGCACGGGCCGAAAGGGGGACTGTATGTGTTTCCCAACTTGCAGGCAAGTACGTAACAGCGGAGAAAAACATTATGTATTGACTTTGGACTTTTCGGCATGCAGTTCGCCAAGGTTTACATATATGTATGATCCAATTTGCTCTCTCGGGACTCCAGCTCGTGCGACGTTGTAGCTGGCCTCCGCGGGGGCCCACACATCGTGTCTTGCTTTTCCAAACTGTTTTTCCATGGGATAGAGTGCGTCGAGGTTTCAATGATCAGTGTCTGGGGGTCGTCGACACCAGCCTGAGTACCAGTTCCATTCAGGCTTAGTTTATTCAAGCTAATCCATATCATTTTACAGTCCGGAAACCATTATCTATATGTTTCCGCCTCCCTAATCAGACTGTGCCGTATCCGACATAGCCCTCTGCAGCTGTACAGCCAACATCAATGATCCAAGGGTTGTTGGGCGGGTCGCAAGGGCGGTTATCCCCGTAGGGTATGTTACCGACGCAAACGGAGGACGAGTCAGGCGTCAGAGAGAACTCCAGCTTCGGATCAAACTCAATACATATAGTCCCTTTAATGGTGTGTGCACTTACCCCATTAGTGCCAGCCTCGAGTTCCCATCCACAGTAGATGAGTGTTCCTGGATCTTCTTCATTGGGGTAATAGCAAGTGAAGGTATCACCAGAGCACGTCCAGTAGTCGAGACCTGTCCCTTGAAGGGGATCGTAGATGGAATTTGCGCAAGCATAGCACGATGCACTCGCACGAGTGGAGAGCACAAGCAGGGTCGAGAGGACGAGAGCAAACGAGAGTGCAGAACGGGACATCACGATAGCTAGCTCAGGACGTCTCAGCCTGGTAAGCATGATAGATCTCAACGAGACTTACTGGTTGGTTGTTGTGGTCGCTGATTCTTGTCCACAGTCGTTGTAATCCATGCTTCAAGCTTTCTTGTCTTTATAGCCTGCCGCAACCTGTCCTTATTTAGTTCTGCAGGTCGATCGATTCTCAGGTGAGTTCACGTAGTTGGGATTTATTGTACAACCCCCATCCCAGCACCGAAAGCCAATCTAGGCTAGTTCCTACCACGGACGAGGGAAGGGGGGAACTGTAGTAGTTGGCTCACGACCGCAAAATCCTTTTCTTCCCTTTTCAGTAATTTCACGCTGGTATGATGAAATGGTGGATTGTTTTCCCATTGTTGCTACCCCACAGTCTTTGATCTTGAGAACTGTGAGTGATTGTTGTGGTGGCTGATTCTTGTCCACAGTCGTTGCAATCCATGCTTCATGTCTTCATAGCCTGCCGCAATCTGTTCCTATTTAATTATACAGGCTGATTCTCAGGTGAGTTCACGTAGATGTGATTGTACGGCCCCCATCCCAGTACAGAAAGCTAATCTAGGTTAGTTCCTACCACGGACGAGGGAAGGGGGGGTTGTAGTAGTTGCAGTAGTTGGCTCACGACCGCAATTTTCTCGGGAAGGCCTTGTAAACCAGTTTACAGGTGATGTTTCAGTAATGCCCTATGGGCGGAGAAATGCTCCACCCCAAGCTGGCGTACGAGTAGAACGGGTGAACGTTGACATTATGGCACGGACTCGGAGGGCTCCAACGGCCAAGATGTGCCATGGGGCTATTTGCATTTCCCAATTTGAAGGTGAACACATGGTATCGGCCGAACACCAGGGAAGGAAAACCTTATTGATTCTGAAGCAGTTTTCCGGCGTCACATGCATCATCCCAAAGTTTGATCCGATTTGCTCTCTCGGGACCCTATCCTGTGCGACATTCAAGCTTCTGGCCTCCGTGCCGGGGCTACACACGCAGTGCTTTTCTTTTCCCAACTGCCTTGCCGATATTACCCTGTTGAATTGGTGCGTCAAGGTTTCCGATGACCAATGTCTGGGGGTTGTCGAAGCCTAACTTCAAGCGGGGATACATCATGTTAAGTGACAAGCGGTATAGTTGACGCCACCGATCTGGGTAATTTATGTACCACACTTGTAAGTTTCATTCCATTCAAGCTCATTTTTTATCCGTGGCAAAAACATTACAGTCCAGAAACCATTATCTATATGTTTGCGCCTACTTAATCAGACTGTGCCGTATCCGACATAGCCCTCTGCAGCTGTACAGCCAACATCAACGTTCCAAGGATTGTTGGGCGGACCGCAAACGCGGTTATCCCCGTAGGGGTTGCTATAGCCGCCGCAAGCAGAGGCCGAGTCAGGCGTCAGAGCAAACTCCAGCTTCAAATCAAACTCAATACATATAGTCCCCCTTAATGGTGTGCACTTACCCCATTACTGCCAGCCACAAGTTCCCATGCGCAGTAGAGGAGTGTTCCTGGATCTTGAAGATTAGGGTAATAGCAGGTGAAGGTGTCACCAGAGCACGTCCAGTAGTCGAGACCCGTTGAGTTGAACGGGTCGTAGATGTCATTCGCGCAAGCATAACACAATGCACTCGCACGAGTGGAAAGTCCAAGCAGGGTCGAGAGGACGAGAGCAAACGAGAGCGCAGAACGGAACATCACGGATGGCTAGCTCAGGACACCTCAGCCTGGAAGGATGATAGACCTCAACGAGACTTACTGATTTGCTGTTGTGGTCGCTGACACTTTGTCCACAGTTGTTGCAATCCATGCTTCAAGCTTTCTTGTCTTTATAGCCTGCCGCAATCTGTTCCTGTTTAGTTCTGCAAGTCGATCCACGTAAATGGGATTGTACGACCCCCATCCCAGCACCGAAAGCCAATCTAGGCTAGTTCCTACCACGGACGAGGGAAGGGGGATTGCAGTGGTTGCAGTAGTTGGCTTGGCACGACCGCAAAATCCTTCTCTTCCCTTTTCAGTAATTTCACGCTGGAATGATGAAATGGTGGGTTGCTTTCCCGTTGTTGTTACCCCACAGTCTTTGATCTTGAGAACTGTGAGTAATGACAAGTGTCGCGGACTCATCGACACGCTCCCTGGCAGTGGGTCACCGGACGGTCCCGTGTTGGACGACATTTATAGTCACGGTCGCAATCCCCTCGGGCCCGTCGGGAATGCTTGGTACATATAACCCAATCACTGCATTCGGATTACAGTTACGTTCAAGTTCTTCCCCGCGCTCAACTCGGGCCACACGTGTCCACTGCAAGCGGGTCAATGTCCTAAGAACGTACGAGGTTTCAAAGCGTCGCAGTCCCTCTCAATCTCACTGCAAATAACGAAACCCCACGTACACATCGTCGGAGCTCCGGTCCTTGATTCAGGGACTGATGCGGCCATGGCCGCCTTCGCGCAAAAGGTCACACTGTGTGTGCCAATGTGTATGCCAATACCACGAGCTTGAACCTCAGGAGAGGCTTCGCCTTGCCTCTTCCTGAGGGAACTCTGCCAGAGCGAAGTCGTTTCGCCGATTGTTGATGAGGTCTAGACGACGTCTCCGGACTCTGGGTACCACACTGTTGAGTTCTATTTCTTACTGCTGCGTGCTGCCCGGTCGTATCCTTTTGTCTCTCTATGTACGTCTCCTCTCACACATATGCACCTTCGTTGCCATCGTTCACGTTGAACAGGACCGTCTGTCGGGTTCTGCTTCGGACACAGTTTCGTTGCTGCGGGTCGAGCGACAGTCGCCAGCAAAAGCGCTCGTGTCCATCGATAGCGAACTGGCAGCCGTTGGTGAGCGTGTCCAAGGACTCGGTCTTTATTGTCTCATTCATGCACATCGAACATCCACGGTACACGAAACACGAAACAACCTTTCCAGTCCACCTCTGCTCTCTGATTCGCTGTCCAGAACATCGTCGGATGTGAGTCGAAGAACCCGCAGTTTGTGTACCTCTGGGTGTGACGAGGAAATCCATCTGGCGTCTGCGAGTTTTCGTTCTTCTTTGTGTTTGCTGTCTGTGACCGCTGTGAAATGTGTTGATGGATTTTTTTGAGTCGCCCAGGTTCTGTTCATTGCTCCTTTTCCCCTCATGGCTGTATCGATGTTTTCAACCTACTACTTGCGGCCGACTGTCCCCTTGTTTGGGCTGCTCCGCTCCAATCGGGCGGCTTAGACGCAACAATTTTTCAAGTATGTACTGGCAGGGCCGAAGAATCTTTTTTAAAGTACAATATGTGTGCACACAGTGACCTGACGACGAAGTAAGGTTTATTGAGTGGTTGATATACTTTTCTCTGATCCGTGCCGCAGTGTACACTTTGTCCCTGACTGTCCGACTTCCTCGGGATAGCTCAGGGATTCTTTTATCAAGAGCCGGTCAACCTAGCCGGGCCCTATGATAGTGTCGGTGAAAAAAAATGGGGGATTGGCCTTAAGGTCACTTACGTTCGTGGACCCTTAGGACCCTTATCGTAGTGGTGCACTAGTATGTACTATTAAGTACTCATAACGTAGACATCCAAACGCGCGTAACGCAGCACGGAATTTGATTTGAACCTGATAATCTATACATAGATGAGTGAAGTTTATTAATTCCTTCAGAACGAGAACCTTAATTGGGTACAGGGAAGGTCAATGTTTCAACCTCGAGAATGGATACAGCAGCAACAAACGAGTCGCAGGCAGTCGTGGGTGTCAGGGAATTCCTTTTTTTTTTGGTTCGAATTCAAGAGCTGGATAATGGGCGCCCACAGAAGTATCTTCAGGCTGCGACATGATGAACTTGAACGTTTGAACCTTCAAGTTAAAGTTATGGTACTAACGGTACGTAACTCAAATTTCAAATCTGTGGCGGAAAATTAATGACCTGACTCCTGGCGCTGTCCACTGTCACAACTGATTTGAAACATAGTACTCTTGATCGTCTGATCGATCTTCGCCTGCTAGTTCTGAATGCAACTGGGCTCCCGTCCGAGCGCCGCTCAAACGTTGTGTCTACTAGTATAAGTACAGCTAGTAGTCTATGTTCAGACAGACAGCACTTCTTCGATGTCTGCTCACAATCCTACGTCACTTTACGGTGAGTGCAGCAGCAATCTGTTCTGATGTCTACCATTCAGTCTCCCCGTTTCAAGTGCCCTTCACCGTTTTCATCAGCTTGGTTCTGATATTGACACTCCTTCGTCTGTCTTTCCGATGGCACATACGCCGATTTTGGTGGGAAGATGCATGGGCAGCTGCAGCGTTCGTCTCCGGGATAGCGTTCATCATTACCCAATGTATTTCTGTTGAACTTCGTAAGGCCATTTTTCACTTCAGTTCCACCGATATAAAACACTAATACGGTGACTTTTTTCGGCTTTCAGTTAACCCTAAGACAGCAATCCTCACCTGTTTGATCATGACACTTTGGTCAACGATCACTATGTGGTTTGTAACTTTTACCATCTCGATGCCTGTTCAATCTGTTTACGTTGTGGATTACCAGTGCGGTTCGCCTGAGTATTCTGTATTCCATCATGCGGGTCATGTCGCCCTCGTCACACATCCATACCTTCGCACGGATCGTCGCAGTCTGTTTATTTATTTTCGGTGCAACCTCAGTTGCTTTGAGGTCTTCTTTGTGCTCAAATCACTATACACCCGCGGGGACACAACCATGGGATCGGAACTGTCTCGACCGGGATGTACTCGTGATCTTTCAAGTGACTAGTAAGTTATCGACCTGTAGTCATTCAGCGGCATCTTATCCTTTCTACTAGCCGATTGCATTTCCGATGTAATTTTAGTGACCCTCCCTCTCAAACTCCTTTGGAGGGTCAAGCTTCCACGACGACAGCGTCGAATGATTCTGACCTCGTTCTCATCCAGTGCAATTGTGTCGATCGTCTCGTTGATCCATGGTATTTCTCAAACCATCCCAAACAATTATATCGAATTCAATTTGACCTTGAACTTGGAGGTATGCAGCTTTCGTTGCCGCAATTTGCAAATAACTGAATCAAATTATTCAGACCTTGTCAGCGTTGATCGTATGCAACTTGCTCGTCCTGGTCACATATACGTACCGACTGTTCCGCAAATCACGAGGTGGATCAGTCTTTTCCGAGTCGGATGATTCGTCAGAAGACGACGACTTCACCACTCGTGCACCCGCAAGGAGGACTACCGAAATCCTCACCACCGTGGACTTGGCCATCGACGCCAGTTATAGTGGCGTTACCAGCGGTGCCTCTTTTTCGTCTCACTCTCGTTCTGCGGCTCTGGAAAAAGATGAGGATTAGATGGTTTCGCTTACAAGCGTGTTGATGTGTTCCGAGTCGGCTCTAAGGTTCTGTTCCACTGTCGTTGTGTTCGTGTTCGCGATCCGCTTGGAGGGGTTTGTACAGTTCGAGTGTACACATGTATTACTATAGTAAAAAAACGTCCAAATTGAACTGGCAATTGAACTTTCCCGCTATGTTTAGGCTCGATGATCCCTGTGCAAATCAAGTCCGGACGGCCATTATATGCTTCCGCCTGCATAATCCAATATCGGTTCCCTGTCCAACTGGATTCACCGACATAGCCCTCTGAACCCATACACTCGCCCGCTACGGGAAAGTTTGAATCCGCACGCGGTGAGCGTTCCTGGATCTTCGCCAGAAGGGCAATAGCAGGTACGCATCCGTCGTAGATGCAATTCTTGCAAGCTAAGCACACGTGACGTCACGCACTCGTGGGCACGAGTAGAAAACCCGAGGAGTGTCGAAAGGAGGAGAGCAAACGAGACCGCAGAAACGGGAGATTTTAGTAATGGCTGCTGACGCCTCAGCATCCCAGTGATAGCATGATTCAGATGGAGGGTCCACGCAACTTACTGATTCATTGTTAACTTGTGATCGCTGACCCTTTTTCCAGTCTTTGCGATTTACGTTGGCATCGGGTGTCAGCCCATGCGCTTCCTAAAACAGAACGTCGGGTTTCGAGACTAAATCCCCTCGGGCCCGTCGGGAAGGTTGATATAGACTGTGGCCCAATCACTGCATTCGGATTACAGTTCGTCCCCCGCTCGACTCGGGCCACACATGTCCACTGCAAGCGGGTCAATGTCCTAAGAACGTACGTAGTTTGCAGGTGCAAATGAAAGCGAGTCCCTTGTGATGCATTGATCCGTGGGCGGAGAAGTGTTCCACTTGGCGCTGACATGCGTGGGGTAGAAAAAAGGTTGAATGGACAGGGGGTTGGTTGATTCCTCCAGGCGACTATTATTCAAGCAGTCACGACACCCACGTCGTGAATCATGAATTGTGTACTACCTTTGGCAGAAACGCCTGTACGACTGTCGAATTAACTGCACCTTCTCCCTTGATGGTTAACCACCTCCCTAATCGGTGCTCCTGACCTAGTCCAGCCACCAACAATAGGGCCTCAATTCCGGTTATCTTGACCGTCGACGAGTTTCCATTGACACTCCCCGTTGTCGCGACAGAACTTGGATCAGCCGCGCCGACCCACGACGCACTCTTCAGGAATCCTTTGGGTGCGGAGAGAAGCTGAAGAGAGTTGACGATACCCAGGGCAGGAACTGTCCCCATCAGGGAGAAGGATTTCAGTCTCGAGTCGATTTTCCATATTCGAATGGTACCGTCCCATGACCCTGAGTGCGTGGACTGTCAGAAACGACAATATTCGCGAAACAGGCAGGGAATCACGTACCAGAAGCAAATATATCAGAGTATCGCAGGCATGCTATTGACGTTATCCATCGTGGTGTCTTGACGACGCCTTCGGTAGATGACTCGACTTCGTGTAAACCATGACAAACTCCCTGTGTGAATACTGGTTTCTTTTTCTGAGTGTTCCATAGACATATTGAACTAGCCGGGGAATGTCAGTCATCTTATACGTCGAGGAAATAGGAACATACCCTGTGTCTCCCCCGCTGACAAAATTCGTTTCGTCGACCAGTGCGACACACTCAATACTGCCTTCTACGAACTTTTTTGATTTTTCTGCACTTTTCCTCTTCCCCTCTTCCCCATCTGCGTCACTTTCGTGCCCCTCGAGCGCACCCCCTTCTAGTAGTTCGCGAAGCGCACTCTTCCCACCACCACGGAATACGAGTTGGCTTTCATCTGGAATTTTCCAATACCGTAATGTTCGATCTCGGGCTCCGGCTGTGACGGCTGCCTCTCCACGGAGAGCATCTACAGAAAGAATGGTGTCTTGGTGACCGAATAGCGTTTCGACATATCCCAGAACAGAGAGATCAAAAAGTTTGATCGTGCGGTCAAAAGATCCGCTGTATAGTTGTAGAGTGCCTTTGCGGAAGGTCAGACTCTTGTGATACAGAACGACACCTTGTATATCAGCGATGATTAAAAAGAAAGAAAAGGATGCACCCACAGAAATTATGTCTCTGTGTCCTCCAAGGCCTTTTACCCATAGATCTTTCTCAATGTCCCAAACGCCGACCTTTTTATCTTTCCCGGCACTCGCAAGGTATTGGCCATTACTACTGACAGCCAGGGCCAGTACCTCGTCCGTGTGACCCTCGATGTCGAACGGATTCGCTCTCCCCTTTCCTTTGCCTTTTGGGTCCGGACGCTTCTTATAAAATGTGGCTATTTTTTGGCCAGTATGAAGGTTCCATTTATTTATGGTACCATCTTTTGAGGCAGTGAAGAGGTATTTGGTGTCCTCGGTAGCCACAGCTGACGTCACGGACAGCCGGTGGCCGCGGCAGCGGAGGCGCGAAGTGGGGGTGAAATCGTACTAGGTACATAGTAGGAGCGTGAAGAGGGATGAAGACATAGATGTAACTCACGGCGTCCGCAATGAATAGATGAACTTTGCCAGAATGCTCAAGTACGTCTTGGCGAAGACGTGCTGATATCAGTTCCTTGTCAACATCAGCAGCATCAAATTCCCCCTCGGCTGCACGAATGACATGAAGAGTGAGTACCACTTGATGATAAGGAGACTCACCAAGGCCCTGTCTCACGTTCTGCAGGTAGAACTTCGCGAGTCGGAGACGCTTCTGGGCGGGTGTCTCGTCGACATCCTCATCTCCACTGGACTCTGGCTCGTCTCCTGCGCGGAGATCAAGATCGTCGATGTTGGCGTCATCCTGATCCGTCCTGTCCGAGCCTAGTTCCTCGTCCTCGCGGCGTTTGTTTGGTTTTGACTTGGGTTGCGAGCCATTAGACTTGGAATGCCGTGCAGACTTGTCCTTGTGAGGCTGTTTCTTTGTGGTTGTGGAAGAAGCGGAACGTTTTCGTTTCTTGGATGCAAAGAACGCGTCTGGCATCGTTTTTAAGTATTTGTCGATCGAAAAAATCAGAGGAGACCAAGGTAGGTCGCGGCATTTGCCGAGATCACATGATATTGACATGTCCTTTTTTGGCAAGCTATCATCTTGTGCTTAAATTCCGATGGCCATCCGATTGCGGCCGCTCTCTCCGTATTTGCATTGCAACCAGCTAACGCCCATCATCATCCGCAAGAAATCTTTGGCATCGCTCGCAACGATGAGCAGACTCACAGTCGACGACCTCAACCCTGCCATCCGCAACGTCCAGTATGCTGTACGTGGCGAACTCGCAATCAAGGCAGAGCAATATCGCGTCAAGCTTCAGCAGAACCCGACCTCCAGCGGACTCCCTTTCAATCAGATCATCTCCTCAAATATCGGAAATCCCCAGCAAAAGGGCCTTGACCAGCCCCCGTTGACCTTTGTCAGACAGGTATGTATATTCTGCTCGGTTGTTTTTACCGTAGCGTAACACGGAATCAGTTGCCCTACTGACCGCTGTGCTCTCAGGTTGCTGCATTGATGGAGTATAGGGAACTCAAAAATCTTGCTCCGCATCTTTTCCCAAGGGACGTCATTGCCCGTACAGATGAGCTGTGGGAAGAAATCGGCTCCATCGGTGCATACTCGCATTCTCAGGGTGTTCCGCTCATCCGCAAGCACGTCGCTGAATTTATCCAGGGTCCGTTTTTTTATTTCGTCCTTGCTCGTTTCGTTGCATTGACCTGTAGTGTCCACCTCAACGTGTTTTCTCGCGTGTAGCTCGGGACGGACATCCGGCAAACCCCGATCATATCTTCCTCACAGGGGGTGCTTCCGCAGGTGTATCGCTCCTTATATCAATGCTCATCTCGGAACCCGGAAAGTCAGGATTCCTTATCCCTATTCCACAATATCCGCTTTACACTGCAACTCTCGCCCAATACTCCGGGGTGCCGGTTCCCTACTACCTCGACGAGGCCAATGGCTGGAGTACATCTTGTCCCGAGATTAGGTCGCATCTCGAAAAGGTTCTCCA
>JBBPOL010000340.1:0-14846 GCA_038091435.1 Leccinum variabile | reverse complement strand
AAAACGTCAGCCGCGACCATCGAGAAAAGCAGAGCAGAGACATACCAAGATCCCCTGGGGCACACCCTGGACACTCGTCAGCCGTCAAGCCATATTCTGTCCTCCCCGTCGTCACGTCTGTGATTCTGACGTACTGTAAAGCGAGTATGAGATCGGAAAGGGGGGAGGAAAAGACACGGACCTGTTTGCAGTGAGATCCAGAGTCGTATATTGTCTGGGAAATGGCGACGATGAGGTCCGAGTTGACGTTGTACCAACCGCACGCGCCCAAGCCGGTATAAAACCATGTTCCCTGAAGCAGAGGGGGTAAGGGATTAGCGTTGGGGAAGTGGGATAGATGTACCCTTCCGTCGTATGACCGTTCGTCGGGGGGCGGGGCTGCCCAGACTAAGCAGATGAGGACGCTCAATACGGCGAAGACGATGGACTTGAGCATCGTGAGCGAAGAGCAAGAGAATGGATGTGGACTGGGATTCAGAGGCTGGCATACTACATATGTTAGATCGGTCAGCCCCTTGTGTTTTTTGTAGTCAGAAATTGAATTTACTTCACCTAACATGCGGAAATCGATCGACCCGGGAACATACTTTTTACATGGTTGCAGTACAAGATGTTGGTTGACTTCATAGGGGGGTTGTTACTCGATTTGGGTCTTCAACGAACGACCATGCGGGTCAAAATATCGACGAACGCCCCGCTGCCTCCATTGAAGGCCTGGTTTCCTCTACACGGGACTGAATCAAAACAGACCATCTCCTCTTTCAAGACTCTCCTTTGCGCGTCCCTTCCTGTCCTTCGTGGCGTCTCGTCTTCTTCGTTGCGCCTCTCGATCGATGACTATGAGCTACTCGACAATTCCGAGCTCACTATCATCAAAGACGGCGACCTGATTTGGTGAGTCGCTTGGACGCGCTCTTCTGAAAGCTCATTGGCGTGTAGTATAGACGTACTAGACACGCCGTGCGAGGACGCCACTGCTCCCCTCGGGTGGGTACCACCTGGTTCTAGAACTGCAGCGGCACAAAAGCGGAAACGACGCATGTCTGCGCTTTCTTTGAGCTCTGAGCCTCATACGGACTCTGATGCTTCTCCGTGGCCACCCAAAACCAGGCCCAAAATTCTACAGCAGGCTCGCCGGTTTGTCTCGCATGCAGTGCCAACAGGTCCGGAGCCTGCAGCATCGCTGAAGCAGAAGGGACGCGTATCCGCGTCAAGCTCGTCGAGCTCCACGTCCGATTCGGAGTCCACCACTTCTGAGTCGGATACTTCAACGGATGAGGAACCGACGTCAGAATCGGAGGAATCGTCGCGTCCTGTACAGCGGTTTCTGCGAAAAACAGTCCCACGAAATACAGTCCCAAAATTTCAGGCGAGAGAAGACCCTGAAGCCAAGTCGCATGTAGCTCAATCGGAGGAATCGTCGCGTCCTGTACAGCGGTTTCTGCGAAAAACAGTCCCACGAGATACAATCCCAAAATTTCAGGCGAGAGAAGACCCTGAAGCCAAGTCGCATGTAGCTCAATCGTACGTCCATTTTTCGGTCGAGTTCAGGTTACAACGACAAACGATCACTAGGACGACGTCTGTTCCTCCCGGGTATGGTAAACCACAAACGCGGTCACGGAATCTACGACGACGACTAAAACGAATGCACGAGCAGGATACTGCCGGCATATCAGAGGAAGGACCCGCGAATGCAGCTGTTCCAGAGAAAGAGATGACGACACCAGCCGCAGTTGACGCAAACGCGATGTCAGGCCTGATGTCACTCTCACTGCGGAACAAGAACAAGGCAAAGAACTTTCGGGCGTTGATGAGCAAACCTCTTCCACCCAAGATCATATTCGGGGACGAGGAGATGGCCACACCCGAATGTCCGACCCCAGCGGAGGACACGTGCAAGACGCAAAGGTCAGCAACGCGGGCTCTTCCGCGTTTGATTCCGCCTTCGTCGCGCTCATCTTTACCGCCTAACTTATTTGTGACGAGCGTTGATGTCGGGGCTGATTTGCACCGAGAAAAGAAGAAGCGCAAGACGTCCGAAGAGGAAGTTACGGAAGTTGTTGTATCAGGCGGGGATGCTCAGAGGCTGGAGTCACTTGCGGAGGAACAATGGGGGACACTTGAAAAGCTGACGGGAGAGAAGCAAGTGATGCCGGGGAGGACTGCCGTTGGGTACAAGGTGAGTCATGTAAATGACGCAGTGTCATAGGGGCTGACTAGTAGACAGGCACTCGGGATTGACCCGATTACGTACACGCCCGCATATCTTCTCACGGTCGGGCTTGTGCAGTCGTGTGATGCCGCTTCGGTTCAGTTTCGGCCCCTACGTGAGCGTGAGAAAGTGTCGTTTGGTGGCTGTGTGGAAGAAGGTGATGCCGAGGTGGCTGTGGAGGAACACACGTGGGCGGATATTCTGGCCGGTGATTGGCGGGTGGTTGAGTGATTGCGTCTGCTCGTCGGCTTGGAATTGTTCCGGTTTTCTCCGAAGTCATTTATTACAGCCAACTTTTTTTTCTTCCGTGGTGACTCGACTCGGACGTGACGATGATCCCGAAAGTCGCGAATTTGTTTCTTCACTCGAGTCGCGCAGTCGCCCTCGTACAAAATCAATCAGGCGCACTCAGAAATGTCCTCCAGTCTGGCCCTGCCGCAGGTGCTGGCTCGTCGTGGGGCAGCGCAGGTGCTGGCCCAGGTGGTGCAAAGTTTCACGCCGGAGGCAAATTCTACAAGGGTTACACCGTACGTGTCCTCCATTGCAGCTGCTCGCACACGACTGACTTCCTTGCAGGGCGCTGGCCGTGCCATCACCCACGCAAATCAGTCTGCAGTCCAGGATGGCGCCACCGAAGAAAAGGAAGAAATCAGGGTAACCTTGGTCAATTCCCGTTCCACCGCAACGAAGACACCCCGCACCCTCGCGCGCCGACATTCCCTCTCCTTCCCCGCTGGTGACCGCAATATTGCCACGGGTGTCTTGCAAGCCGTGCAGTTGCAGCTTCGTGATCGCCACACTGCTGCTGCTAGCAAGGATCAACAGGGCGAGACCGAGCAAGAACCGCGTCCAGTCAACGCCTGGTCCCCTTTCTCCCTCGCAGTCGAAGGCGCGTTGAACAAAAAGGACACATCCACCGTCTTGCAACACGCCCGCTGGCTGATCGACTCCTCCCAAGAACCTTCGCTATCCTACTCCGAACCGAACCTCCTCGATTTCAATCATACCCTTCGCGCTCTCGTGTCGGTCGGCTCGCCAGCCAGCGTATCCCTTCTTGAACCCCTCTATAACGCCCTCCTTCAGCGCGGCCTAACACCAAACCTGGGCACATACATCAACGTCATCACGGGCCTCACAGACAGAGACCGCGAGGTCCAAAAATCGCTCGACGTACTCTCCTGGCGTGCAAAGCGACGCCAACTCTCTGCTATCGGGGACCTCGAAGACGCCTCAGGCGAGGAATCCGATGCCGACGAGACTCAGCGGGCAGCTTTGCTCGCCGAGCACAACTTTGCGGTTGCAATGCGTGTTTTCGACACCGCTTGCCGCGCAGTCCCACACCAGACATCCGATTCTACCACATCCGGACGTTCGTTGGTCGCTCACTTGCCGGCCAGCGTTTTCCATGCTCTCCTTCGCTCTTGTGCTGCTCACGCAAACATCGACGCGGCTATCCGCATATATGCTCAACTCGAGGCCCGGTCTCGACCCCCTCCTACTGATCTCATGTTCTATTACCTCCTCTCCACCTACGTCAACGCAAGTGATCTCACCGGTGCTAAAGAGGTCTTCCAAGAGTTCCGAAGTCTCAGCAGTCGAGGGTTGGTTGCCGAGGTCGAAAGACAGTTCCCCATTCAGCTCAGGATCTGGAACAAGATGATGCAGGGTTATTTCAAGGCTGGTCAACCAGACGGTGCTCTCCGTTTGCTCGAGACCATGATGGACAGCGGTAATCTTGACAAAGGTAACACTCCATTCACTCTCCAGAACGACTGGCGCGCTGATATGCTGTCCAGGCAACCCAGCGTCTGTTCCCTCTCCAGCTTCGTCGACGTTCACGACAATTATCAGCGGGTTTTGCAATACTGCCTCGTCAGACGGACCTAAGCCTGACATCAAAACCGCGCTGTCTTGGTTTGATCGTCTCCTCCAACAACCCACCCCGTCCAGCCATACCGACGAGCCATCTCGGAATCCTCCCCGTCCAGATCAGATCTGCTGGAACGTCATGCTAGATATTCTGGTGAAAGCCTCGTCCGAGAAAAGCGCTTACCTCGTAGAGCTCAACAGGCTATTTGACATCTTTGTCGACTGTGCTCCCAAAGATAACTTGGGCATCAGGGTTTCGGACACTCCCATGGTTCTCGAAGCGAATGTCCGTCTTCTGGAGGAGTTAGCAAAATCACATGGGTCTGTGACGACGACAAGCGGAGTGGAAGAAGCGAGACGTTCGGTCGACTTCATTGGCAATCATGCTCGCAGAATCATCGACCAACTTTTGTCCATCAAGCCCGGTAAGAGCCTTCCCAAGTACAAGGCGACGATGACGAGGATACTGTCCGGCTATTTGGACGCTGTCGTGGCTACTTCTCCATCCACCCTTGCTCTCGAGCAATAGTTGTCGATGATTCCACTTGTTGCATGGCTCGGCTCACCTTGTACACCCTCGATTGCCCGTCCTCTTCTCTACGCATACATGTCTGCTCCCCAGAGACTCGATGTTTGGACATGGAGACCATTCTTCAGTGTGCAATCTCGCTCCCCGTGAAACCCTCCGTTTTGGAAGTTTCCCCTTCATCAGGTGCCGCATACACTGGCCTGATGCCTCTGTTGCAGACCATGAGCGATGCTAAGGTTGACTTACGGCTGGTGTCCAGCAAGGTACAGGTTGCTGTGACAGAAGCCCTCTACACCAACTTTACAGAGCGCGAGGTTTCTCAGTTTTTGGATGGTCTTGGATGGTCTTTCAACCGCCTCAAGATGCCGTTTGCCGAGCGGACAAATGAGAAGAACGATGTTCCTCGTGCTCCCACACCACCGTTGCCTTCTGCCGAGTTTGCTCCATCTTCGACACCAGTCATCATTGATGGGGAGCTCAGTCGACATATCGACCAGTGGTTCCCTTCCCACCCATCAGTCACGGTCAAGGACAGTTACAACACCTTCCAAGTGGCCATCTCTGCGGATCAGCCTCGTTATCCCCATCCAGCCACTCTTGGCAGGTTAATCAATGGTCTTGGACGTGCAGGCAATCTTTCCGCTGCACAATCAGTGTATTCTATTGCTCAACAGGTTCTTTTCTCTCCCTTCGTCGCCCAAAGCCCTACCTGGCAATCACAAGCATGGTTCCAGATCGAAGACAACATGATCATCGCCTACGCACACGGAGGTGATATGGATGCTGCTTATGCACACCGAAGCCGGATAACTGCCGCGGGTGGTGTTCCCTCCCCTGACGCGTATGGGTCGTTGATCGAGTGTGTCAAGGATACCACAGACGATACCTCAAACGCCATGACCCTCTTCTCGGAATGTCAGATGCTTGGAACGAAGCCCAACGTGTACCTGTACAACACTATCATCTCCAAGCTTGCCAAGGTGCGCAAGGCGGACTTTGTAACTGGAGCTTTTCCAACAGATGAAGACCAAATCGTCGCTGCGCCCTTCTTCGATCACCTATGGTGCTGTGGTTGCTGCATGTGCGAGGGTTGGTGACGCGGTAGCCGCCGAGCGGCTGTTTGAGGAAATGACGAGTCAGCCCAACTTCAAGCCTCGAATTCCGCCCTACAACACGATGATGCAGCTCTTCACGCATACAAAGCCGGATAGGGAGAAGGTGTTATATAAGATGACCGAGGCCAAGGTTCAGCCATCTGCGCATACGTACAAAGTAAGCTGTTCATCCCTCATACGTCTGTCTGGTCTAATCGCGCCCTAGCTCCTCATTGATGCTTACGGAACCATTGAACCCGTTGACATGACAGCCATGGAGGAGGCCTTCAAGCGCGCCGAGTCGAACCCGTGGGTCCGCCTCCAAGGCACACACTGGGCCGCGCTGATCAACGCTTATGGTTGCGTCATGAAGGACACTGACAAGGCCATCAGCGTTTTTGAATCGATTGCCTCGCATCCGTCTTCGAAGCATGGCTCTACGTGCCTTCCGGACGCCGTCTCCTACGAATCATTGATCAACGCCCTCGTGACGCGCAAACGGATGGACCTCGTACAACAGCATATTACGCGGCTGCAGTCGACGGGCGTACACATGACAGCCTACATTGCGAACCTGTTGATCAAGGGATACGCAGCTGACGGTTCGATCGAGGAGGCTCGGGCGGTCTTTGAGAGCTTGGCTGATCCAGCGAGCAGAGTTGCCGCTCCTGGTAACCACGTCCCGCACGATTCGTCTTCGTCTGGTTCTACGTCTGTGGTGTCTACCGATTCGGTTTCGTATGGGGAGGTGAGCGCGTTTGGTTGTGGTTTTTGGGATTGTGTTGACTGAACACATCATTCTAGCCTTCGACGTGGGAAGCCATGTTCCGCGCGGAACTTGGCAACGGTGATCGTGAACGCGCGATTGCATTGCTGGAGCGGCTAAAGGAACGGTACGTCGTCGTTTGTTCGCACTTTTTGGATTGTCGACCTGACCTGCCTCGTCTTCCAGACACTTCCCAGAAGCGGTGTACAACCGGATACGAGGCATCATGCTCGACGACACGGTTGCACCATGGGGCCAGTCGCCCGTGCAATTACAATCTGAATCAACGTCGACGCCGTCACCGTGAAGATCTCGACATGGCACCATCTCACAGCATCTACCAGGAATTCTGGTTACCTTTCGCATCCTACACCATGCATGCCGCACGTCATTACTCATTCGTCACACATTTGCTTTTAATTATTCATGCATTCATCATCCGCGCGTCCATTCTACTGCAAACGCGTAATAAAGACGGAAGAAAAAAATCCTAACTAATTTGCTGACGAGGATGACTTGTTTACCCATACTGTGTTCTTTTTTTTTCTTTCGCTTTGTAGCATCATACCAGACGTTAGTCTCGATCATTTCAATCCATGATAATGCCTCGATGTGGCGTGTTCGTTGATCAAGAGGATATCGATGTGTTGCCGGTGGTGTATCTGCAACCATTCAAGTCCACTGGCCGGTTCACGTGCGCGAAGCACTTAGACAAGATATGGCCCGGAGGCGCATCATGCCAGAGGGAGTGAGCTGGAGTAGCAGTTACATACCGGTTAGGTTTATAATAGCACGGTCGGTTACTCATTGAGACAGTAACGTATATAACGGGCTGGCCAGCCATAAGTTACATACTTAAAGCACGTCCAGCATCCGTGCACCGTCGATAAACTCGCTCAATGGCGTGTCCCCCTGAATCCGCACTCTGATCGTGCTATCTGCCGCAACCCGCCTGTACTCCTCCACGTTCCGGCGCGTGCGAGCGAATAACAGCGCCCCGAATGGCTGTCTGAGGCGCGCGATGACACGAAGCGGTTCTATCCGCCTCTCCGGAGGCGACATGGTTTCGGAAGACGAGAGCGACAACAGGTCTCCAGGACGCCGCCCGCGGCGAGAGAATAAACGCGACGTGATTTGCGCGATCGGCGATGGACCGCCAGGAGTTTCAATATGAGACTCCGAAGGCATGAAACTCCGAGAAGCTATACTATACTATGTTACTGTAGTACTAGTATCATAATGGATTAGCTCATCACTTACCGAGCGACAAGTGTCTCATGAAGTACGCGTCCACGAATACGACTGGTACATTTCCGTGCTGATTATCATTCAAGTTCTTTGGCCCTAGTAGCAGAGAAAAGCATAACCGATTTCGTCGCAGCCTCAGGTACGTCAATTCTGTCCAGCTCGAGTCATCTCCGCTCATCCATCCTCAGCCTCGTCCTCAAAGTCCCCCGACGCCCTCTTCACCTCTCTCGTCGCATCCGGTCTCCTAATTACCACCGACGCCCATGCATTCGTCGCAGAGTTTTATTAATGTGCCCCCCGCAAGTCAAAACTCAAGCACAAGGCCACCGCAGATGACTCAGCCCGAAAACAAGCGGAACGTGAAGCCCGCGAGATGACAGCAAAAAAGTATGGTTTCCTGCTCGACGAAGGCCCTTCAAACCCCGACGTCGTCGACTCAGCCAACAAATCGAGCAGGCGCGCTGGGAAAGAGAAACAGGAACGGCGACTCCGCAAACGCGAGCTCGATGGTAAAGAGTGGGAGAGTGATGAGGATGAAAAGGCGCGGAAACGGCATAAGACGGATACGTTCGCATCGCGGTCTCGGTCTCGCACACCCCCAGATGATGAAGAGCAACTGGACATCGAGGACACGGAGGTTCGCAAGGAGAGGGAGCGCATCGAGGACCTGAAATCCAGGGACGAGTTCGCCGAACGTATGTGCCAACGTGACCTCGAGAAGACGAAACTCGTCGAGGACCGCTCCTCCCGTGCATCGGGTCCCGCCGTTGCTGAAGCTGTCGCCCGTCGACAACTCGCCGACGACGTGTATGCTCGTTCTCGCGCACTCCCATCGCTTCGTGTACATTCCCGCCAAGAGTACCTCACGAAACGCGAAATACAACAAATCGAACTCTTGCGAAGAGAGATCGCGGACGACGAGGCTCTCTTCACTGGCATGAAGGTTTCAAAGCGTGAACAACGCGATATAGAACGGAAGAAGGAACTTTTGCGACTTGTCGAAGAACGCCTCAATATAAATGACAAATGGGAGGGTTACCAACTTCCCGAGGACTACTTCACAGAACAGGGCAAGATCGACAAGAAAAGAAAGGAGAATGTTTTGTACCAGCGATATGAAGAAGCCAAGCCTAAGGACGACCAGTTCGTGACCGACATCCACGATGATGACGGGTTAAGAGGGGAATGGCGGTGACCTGAACTTGAAGGCGAGCCGCACTTCGTTCCTCTTCCTCTTCCAACACCGTCGTCTTAGCACGATTACTACTATCATCCATCCGTCATCACCCCGCCGATTCTAGTAGCACGCAAACAAACATCGGGTTTTACTGTCGCAGAAGAGTCTAGCCCTTGCTTCTAGACGCCACACTCGACTACAGGAAGCGCATACAGTACACTGATTCTAGAGTCACAACCCCGGCCCAACCCGCCTCCCCACCTGTTTCCATCTCCACCATCGCTATCATCGCTACCCAATCGCCAATCACCATATCTTAATCCACAATGTCCAACATGAACATGTTCGGTCTCTGGGCCAACAGCAAGCCCTCGACCCCAAAACGAATGAGCACGCTCAAACCTGCGCCGCTCGCGCCCAAGCTCACGACCACCGCCACCACGTCTACCAGCGCTTCGACCGCCAACACATCCACCAACGCCAGGACCGCCACGTACCCTTACCCCACTCCCCCTCCCGCTCCACCCGCCAGTCATCCTACCGCTGTTCCCCTCCAATACCCCCCGCCAAACGAGGCGCAATGGGAGCACGTCACACACACGGGGTCGCCCTCCTCGCCTGACGAGGATATGTACGTTGACCTGGAAAACGATGAGGACGAGGACGAGGAGGGTACGCTGGAGCG
Source organism: Leccinum variabile (assembly GCA_038091435.1). NCBI lineage: Eukaryota > Fungi > Basidiomycota > Agaricomycetes > Boletales > Boletaceae > Leccinum > Leccinum variabile. Next base: position 5,263 of record JBBPOL010000340.1, on the reverse strand, counting down.
TCTCGAGTATAGTCGCGCCCGCCTGTGGTGCGTGACGCACCGATTTCAGCTTCGGCCATGGGTTCACCGATCCCAGCCAAATCTCCCGCTCCAGCGCAAATTGCCCCTCCTCTACCGGCACCACCAGCACCACCCCCAGCCCTATCCTCGGCCTCGGCTCAGGCTCACGCCCAAGCCATGTTCGCAATCTCGCCCGCTCAATGGCAGGAAGAGAGGGACAAATTTCGCCAGCAGGCTGAAGCGGCGCTCGCAGCGCAGCGCAAGGCTGAGAGCGAACGCGGACGCTGGGAACGTAAAGTGGTGGAGATGCGATGACGAGAAAGCAGTAACAAGGACGGGTCGTCATCGCACAAGCACCGTCGCGGAGAGCGTGAAAGAGATCCGGGAGTGGCTAGCGTGGCCGAGGCACTCAAGGAGGAAAATAAGAAGCTGAAGACGATGTTTCAGCGGCAGGTGCAGCAGCTGGACGCTGCACGAGAGGAAACGAAGCTGGGGCACGTGCAGTCGCAGGCCGAAGTCGACGGGCTCAAGCGGGAGCTGGACGCTGCACGTGCAACGCACAAGGAAGAATCCGAAAAGTTCAAGACGATTTTTCAGCGACTGGCGCAGCAGCAGCAGGCGACTACAGCGGGGTTGCATGGAGCAGAGGCAGAATTGCGTAGGCGCGAGTTGGATGCTGCGCGCGCGACGCACAAGGAGGAGATCGATGCGACGCAAGCGAGCTTGCAGGAGCATGTGCAGCGGATCGAGCACCTGACCGCAGACCGCGAGCGCGTGCGGAAGGACAGGGAGGCTCTCAGAGGAAACCTCGGTGCGGAGATCGAGCAGCTGAAGATGACGCACAGGAAGGAGACCGAGCAGTTCAAAGCAGCGCTCGAGGAAGTCAATGCCGATCGAACGCAGGCGCATACAGAGCTACGTAAAGTCAGAAAAGCGCTTGACGGCTACGCCCCTAAGTTGGAAGACTGCCTGCGCGAGATCAATTCTCTCCGCCGCGAGCTTTCGAGTTCGAGAGAGTCGAGTCGAGCGGTGGCCGACCTCAAGCAGTGTCTAACCGTTCAGAGCGAGAAGCGTCGTTGGCGCTGAAGAAAGAGTTCAACCAGCTCGTAACCTGCTCGAGGACCGAACCTCGGAGCTCAAGGCCGCGCAGAGTTTCCTCACGACTGCAGATGCCTTTTCCGGCGTCGAGGTCACCAACACGCTTCAGCGGCTCAACGCGGAAGTGTTGCAGAGCACCGCATTCATGGCCGAGTCGGTGGTGGAGCAGTTTTTGCACGAGATGAAGCCGCAAGCGTCCAAGACGGACGAACAACTGGCAGCCTGCAAACGAGCATCGGTTGCGATCGGAGGCTCCATTGTCCATTTCCTCGGCACAAAGAAACACAAAGACGATCCAAATCGCGTTCCAGGCATGCCTGACGTATCATCTGCGTTGGATCACTTGTGCTTGGATCATTGGCGGAGAAGAGAACCATAACCAGTTCATCGACGCGATATACCAGAGCGTACACGAAAAAGGTGAGTCGTTGTGAAAAGAGGTGGAGTCAGACCAAAATTACTTAACCACATGATCAGAAGCTCAGGCGATCGCGGGTCGCTGGCGCGCACTCACGCGTACACATGTCCCATCGACGCCTTTGGACGACGCGCAGCTTGCATACCAGATCTCGACCAAAATTGTCTCTGGTCTGAGCGACATTTTGGTCACCACCGGGTGCATCGCGCCCAAGTCAGACGTCTCTGCGGCGCTAACTTCCAAGTTTTCCGACAAGCTGTCGTTCTTGATCTCGATGGCGATGTGGGTGAACAAGATCGTCGGGGAGGACGTGACGTCAGGGGACTTTGAGGTGTTGGCGGTCCCTCCCGGGACGGCGTTTGATGGGGGAATGATGGAGGATTCGTACGACGACGGGGTGTCTTCTGCTTCGAAGGGTAAAGGAGGTGGTGTACCGCCAACGAAGGTGTTGTGTGCGACGGACCTTGGGCTGAGGAAGAAGACGCGAGTGGCGACGACGGGGGAGAGGGAGAAGCAGTGGGAGGCCAGTCAGACGAAGCACAGTACTTTCAAGACCGGCGCGAAGGGCAAACGGGAGGTCGTCGACAACTACGAGTACGTCTTTGACGAGAGCCAGACGATCAAATTCGTCATGGACCAAACCTTGAAGGGCGAGGGTATGTTGAGCGAGAAGGATAGGCTACTCCAGAAACAGATTGAAGAAGCCGACCAACGAAGTATGCCCTTTATTTTTCTCTTCGTATCTAGGCCTCACCATTTGCTATCCAGGCAAAACAATCGAAGAGACCCGCTAGTCTCTCCCGATTTATACGTATCACGAAGAACTCCTTGCCGCGATCAAGGAACACCAGGTTCTCATTGTCATGGCTGAGACTGGTTCCGGCAAGACGACACAATTGCCCCAGTATCTTCACGAAGCTAGCTATACCGCCGGAGGTCTAAAAGTTGATTGCACGCAACCTCGTCGCGTAGCCGCCATGTCCGTCGCCGCACGCGTTGCAGAGGAAATGGGTACTTAAGTCGGATACGAGGTCGGCTACTCCATTCAATTCGAAGATTGCACGAGCGACAAAACAGTGCTGAAGTACATGACGGACGGGATGCTTCTGAGGGAATTCTTCACGGAATCTGATCTTGCAGGATACTCGGCACTGATCATCGACGAGGCGCACGAGAGAACGCTCAGTACGGACACTTTGTTTGCTCTCGTGAAGGTGCGATAACCCATACGCTTACAATGTTACATAGGCTGACCGGGGCATAACTAGGATATCGCAAGCGGATACTTTGACGGCGCACCTGTATTCCACGGTAAGCGGGATCCTACGTAACTCTATGTAACTAGCATACTCATACTTTATAGTGCCCGGACGTCGATACCCTGTGGATATCCATTACACTCCGCAACCGGAAGCCAACTACCTCCATGCTGCCATCACAACGGTTTTCCAGATCCACACGACCCAACCAAAAGGCGCACGAACGCAAGCAACGAGAGGGCGATTGGCAGGAGAACGAGGAATGGTGGCCGGGACATGGCAAGAGAGCAAGACACAAACTGTTGAGGGAGGTCAATTGTATTTAACCGGTCAGAATCTTGACGGCATGATTATGTTTACCAGAACCGTCACAAATCTGTTAATAAAGTAATAGGAGAACAAGCAAATGGGGAATAGAGGTTGATGGACACGTTGTAGCCTAAGCGTGCGAAAAGTCTGAGCATTCAAGTCTTCCCTTGGAGTTATAGCACGCCCGGAACGTGTTGGGTTACAAGAAAGATTTTGATTTCTGCTTGGCGGCAATAATTAGGTGAGCTTAAATCAACCGATGCTGGCGGGTACTACTACTAGTAGTAATAGGCCCATCACCGTCTTAATGGCACAGCCTACATCAACTGGATTCGGGTCCTACAGAACCTGTATAGTAAGCGTCTGGAGTAACAGTAAAAGCGATTACATCCAGACATGCACACTGAGTAAGTAGGTTGAATACTACTTGGGGCGGGTCTCCAGGATTCCCGCCAAGCGTGCCATTCACGAAGGTGGCATTTTTATGACTTTATGAGTCCAAATCACTTGGGTCTTCAACGTTCAACTTCCATCGGGCCAAGGCGTTCTGACCGTTGGACATTGACCTCGACGATCATCGGGCGCGACATCCGCGGCTCGAGGGAGGAACGATCGGGGCAAATGCCGCTTTTCAAGCTCCGACCGTGACGACGCTGCCTTGTCCTCTGCCGCGTCGTCCATCGACTCATCTGCAAAGCGTGTTCATCGTGCGCTCTGTAGAGGCGGCCAAATACCCAATGCAGTCTCTCAGTGCCTGAGCCTGGTCGACAAAGTACTCCATTTCACTGACAAGCACCAGGGACGCGCGTCTGTTCAAGAGTACATATAATAAAGTTGCTTCGCGCCCAGTTGTCGATATCGAGACAATGTTGGCTTGCTCAATTTGAGGCACGTTCACGAATTCTGGGACAATGCACGAGCCGAATTCACCGAAGCCTTTCCACCCATCCGCAGAGTGAATACACTTTGCTAACACCATCGACGGCAACCTGCTTGACGAGCCACTTCTGTGAACTTGGTGGCATTATTTTAGCAAATTGTGCTGATAATCTTCCCCGAATGTTTCCGAGTCGCGATCAGTTCATGATCAAAGTCTCCATCACCATTGCTAGGCGCAATCCATAAAATTTGTTCAATAACATAGCAGTTGACCTTGCTGATCACGATCCGAGCTGCTCTTTTGGGGATCGTGAAGGACAAAGATCAATGAGGCAAGGCGTGGGAATTGCATGTCACGCGACTCTCCGTTCTGGTTCTCGGAGAGCCAGTGGTAGTAGTACCAGTCAATATTGCCGGTTCCATGTGCACCTGCATCGATATCTTTCCCGTGTCCTACCACCTTCATCACTCATTTCTAAGTACCACAACCCTAGATTTTCTTCATCACTAGCTTCGATGGGTGCGATCGGAACAGATGGGTGCGATCGGAACAGATGGGTGCGATCGGAACAGGACGGGTGGATACCTCCGAACGCCTGGCCCGCCTGAGGGCGCTGATGCAGCAGCAAGACGTAGACGTGAGCGCTGTCGTCGTTCCCAGCGAGGATGAGCGTGAGTTTATTTCGTTTTTTCACCGTATTTGTATTTGTGCCAACAAACTTGAATTCATCGACAGACTTCAGCGCATATCCCTCCGAAGCCGACAAACGACGAGGGTACATATCCGGATCCAACCGGATCCAACGGGTCCGCAGGTGATTAGACGAATCGATGGATTCGAGATAGGCATTGATGCGTTGATCCGCAGGATGTGCTGTCGTCACGCTCAAGAATGCCTTCCTCTTCACCGACGGTCGATACTTCCTACAAGCGGAACAGCAGTTGGACGAGTGAGCAATGTGTGTCACGCTAAAGGCTGTGCTCTGAGTCGGACGTCGCAGGAATTGGACTTTAATGAAGCAGGGCTTTCCAGGTGACTATATGTTGGTAGCCAAGACGACACGAAGCTGACGTTCAACGAGACGTTCTCACCTGGTAGGATTTCCTCTCAAAGGTACTCGCTCGATTTAGTCCCACGTTTTCGATCTATAACACTAGTGCAGAACCTCGAGTAAGGTTCAAGGATTGGGATTGATCCAACTCTGATTTTGGCCAGTATGTCGTTCGCATCCTCGTCATGCATAAACATGAACCCATGCGAACAACAGCCGATGCTCAGGCGCTCACGAAGTCTCTTGAA
>JBBPOL010000339.1:0-14887 GCA_038091435.1 Leccinum variabile | reverse complement strand
CCAAGACAGTACATTCCCGACAAAAATACCCCGGCCCCCCATCGCATGCATCTCTGGAAAGCGCTGTACCCCCGGGCCGGCCGGCCCAATTCGGACCCGTTGCGGACAATGAATTAAATTGAATCAATCAATCAAATTCAATGGAAATCCCATGCAGCTCCTATTCCAAATACAGTAAATTCCCGACAAATATACCCCGGCCCACCTTCGCATGCGACACTCGTAGAAGCTGTACCGTGCCGCCGGCCGGGGGAATTCGGACCGGTTCGGAATAATTAATTAAATCAATTAAATCAATTAAATTCAATGGAAATGTGATGTAGTTGCTATCACACATACAGTACATTCCCGACACACCCCGGCCCGCCTTTACATGCAACACTTGGAGACTCCGTACCCCGCCGCCGGCTGGGGGCAATTGCAACACTTGGTGACCCCGTACCCCCCCGCCGGCCGGATGAAATCGGACCAGTTGGGGATAGTTCATTAAATCAATTACATCAATTAAATTCAATAGAAATCTGGTGCAGTTTCTATTATAAAAACAGTAAATTCCCGACACATATACCCCGGCCCCCCTTTACATGCAACACTGTATACCCCGTACTCCTGCGCCGGCCGGCCCAATTTGGACTAGTTGGGGACAATTAATCAAATCAAATCAATGAATTAAATTCAGTGGACATCTGATGCAGCTGCTTCCCCAACTACAGTAAATTTGAATGTCATAAATTCAGATCCAATGGTGGCCCGGGGCCACCCTACCCATAAAATTACACTCATTTCTTGAATTTAATGGCAATCCGACGCAGCTGCTATCCCCAACACAGTCAATTCCATAATAGTTTTGTGATGGTTATATTACAAGGGTCAGGTGGCCTATATATCTACTTCTACCCCAGTTGGTACAGCAATTAACTTGTCAAATTTGATTTCAGCAGTGCTCGCAAATGTTTGCCATAGAGCTGCTTGCTTTGCTGCATATGCTCTATGCCCAGGTTCATCTGAAGTGTCCATTCTCTTGATCCAGATATTATTTTGATGTTTGAACCATAACATGGTCCAATACATCTCATTTCTCACCATGTGGAACTCCTCATTCCACCTCTGATACCTTGCCCTTGCCTTCAACCAGCTGACTCTTTGAACTGGAACCAGTTAGCTGTTTGTGAGTATAGTATATGAACAAAACTTACATTCATCAGACCATTCTGTCTCGATAGATGGATTGTATGCATTTGACAATCCACCAATCCGCCAAAACCAAGGCAGACTATCAGAGCTCTGTCCAAATCTATTTTCCTCTGTGATATCCTTTGATACAGAGAGATCTGAGGGCTGTATGATTTTGTACTTGTTGATGATATCTTCAGGAGCCTTCAAGGAAAGAAGAGCATTCCGGGCTCGAAGATAACCCCGGACGTCCTGATTGGACTTCCGTACGACCCTTTGAATATCCTGCTTGGATCTGGTATCTGTTCGAACTGACGTGGAGCTTCGAAATGATTTTCTGTATAGAATAGCCTTTTGACCAAGATGAATCCTAAGCTTGGCCAAACAGTCATTAGCTTGGCCAATTCGGAGCTGGATTTCTTCTTCAATCAACTCTTCTTGGCCAATCTTCTCTTCTCTCGACAAGGCCACTAGAGATGATGGCATTGACAGCTTCGTGTTCTCAGGATTGATGGCCAACTCGTCCTCTTCAATGACATCAAAATTTTCTTCTTCTTGACTGCCCTTCCAGAATAGATCTTCATCATTTTCTTCAATACCATCACCTGTTTTTTCTGAGCAGAAATCAATATTGTCACGTTGCTCCTCCACCTCATAAAACTGAAATCCAGACACCATCCAATGAGCATTCTCATTGAAACTGGTTATTCTGACCAGAAGTTGTTTTCTTTTTGCTGCTATAGTTGCCTTTTGGGAAGAAGATTGGTTTTTGGGCAAGCAACGGATCTCAGCACGAAGTCCATCCCTATATAATGCTCTGTAAGTAAATTTAATGTTAAATTCAACATGAGTCACAAACTGAGCATCCTCAATCATAATGCCCTCCGCCAACCAGTTTACAGACCTGGAATTTGCAGACATAGATTTGCCTTCTATCAAATCCAATCTTATCTCTGCAAGAGTTGGTGCTAATCATTGACTTCAATGTTAGCATAATAATAGTCAAAGAGCAAAGCTTGAATTACCTTTCTCCATTTGCAATGTATATATGTCTAACGCTTCTCCCCTGTCTTCGCTAGCAATATCTGACTGAACAGTCCAGGATTGAATCTTTTCATGATCCAATGACTGAGTAAGCTCCTCTAAGGGCCCCTTTGTAATCTCCATGCCGTCTACAGCTCTGTTGTATTTTTTGCATAGAGTATTGACTTGGCGAAATAGCATCAATAGAAATTTTTGATGAAATGAGATAAATAATCATACCTATACCCACTAGCTTTTTCCAATTGGAATCTCTCATATGATCATCATACAACTCCTGACGGTGGGCTGCACTCATTGATCTTGCTGTAGTTGCAATTTTATTAAAGGGGGCCCAGAGAGTTTCCAATATCTCTCCATCTATATGGCCTGCCCCCTTTATGAACATGAGACTATATCTGGGAAAGCACTCCAATTTGTGAGCACTCAAATGGAACTTCCCCACAGCAGGAACAATTTCCAATCCAGTTGGTATGGATAAGGAATCGGAGTACTTGACCCTCCTTCCAAAGTTTTTGTGCCACTGGCAAGCAACATCATAAATGATTAGAGCCTTTTGAACACCTGTGGAATTATAGGCTAGAGCTTGACAAATTGAATAATCAATATTCTTGTGCCTTGTAATCAAAATTAGCAGAAGATAATGTAATAGCAGTACCAATGACATACTGTTCGCCCTTATAGAAATCTACCACAGTATGGGGCACAAAGCATCCATGACGGGCACAAGCAGTTGCCCCCACTCCAGTGGCTCGAAGGTTAGCTACACTGATATTAGCATGATTCACAGCTCGATGATTTTGACAAGTAGATTTCTATATCCATTAGGTTTATAAAAATTAAGCATCAACCTTGCAGAATGGACCACGTACTTCTTTGTTGTCTGCAGTGGATAAAATATGGTCTTGATAGGGACCATTCTGTACCATGTATCCAAGGCCATCAGATAGAAAAACATCATTTTCTGGCTTCTTCATCTTCATATGTTGAGCAGTAAAGTTTCCATCCACCACATAGCGAAGAGCTACTGTCTCACTAATAAATTGACAATTAGGAATATGAACTTGAAAAGGAATGCATGGCCAACCTATCATACATCTTCTCCCATTGGTGAGGTAAATTTATTCCAGGCTGCGGGCAGGCAGGGCAAAATATGGCTAAATCTCCCTGTTGAGGCTCCTGAGTTTTGTCGTGACCAAATCCAGCTCTTTTACGGTTCATTAGATCTCTCCAAGCTCTAGATGCTCTCATGAATTCCCGATATCTGTCCTAATGCATTGTTAGAGAAATTATCACAAATAAACTATAGATACTAATAATCTCACCGGCAGTGATTCTGGATTTGCATTGCAGGTCACTCGTCGGAGCTTTGCATAGAAACTGAATGCTGACACCTTGCATTCCAAAGCTTCTACCAGAAATTCATCCAAAACTTGAAATGAAAAAGCAGTCTGGGGATTTTTAAATGAAGCAGGGAAGAGACGAGCTTGAAGTAGCTGAAGGTGTTTGTCTTCTTGGGTAGCTCCATTGCATTTGCACCATCTTACTGAATGGATAAAGATTCCAGCAGAATCTACCAAAGTAAAATTATTGGCAGCCATATTTGATGGGAGGTCGGAATTCAAAGGGCAGGCATGTCCTCCGTGGCCTAGATTTAGAACAAATCCCATGTCTTGAAGAGATATTGTTTCATAGAAGGTATTGTTCCACTGTTGCAGTCGGTGAAAGGGATGGGGGGCATGAGCTTTGATGGCACAGCTTTGACACCAGGATGGATTTCCATGACAAGATAAACATCGGAAATGGGCCTCAGCTTGCAGACATAGAGTACACTTTGGGAGCTCATGGACATAGCTCTCAGATTGCAATATAATAGCCAAGTACTTGGATCTCCAAGGAATCCATTCCAGCAAGAAATCATTCTGTGACTAAATAGAATAACAATATTGAATATATGAGCGACTTGCAACAAGTTATAATTCTCACTTTGGTATTTCTGGGATTATAGGAACAATCTTCAATCAGATCCAGGTTATTGTCAAGGTCAGAGAATTGCAATTCAAAACTAGGTTTGGGTATTTTCCTTGGAGATGCGTCTCTTGAGGGGTTGGTTTCCTCGGCCTCCGAGGAATACAAATGCGCCGCATTCACCTCCTCATATGTCAACTTCCCCCTACGAGTACGGGCAGGATTGAATGTAACCAAACTGGATCTGCCACGTCTGGAGCCACGGGCTGCATCATCAGACTTGTGCAATGTAAATCTAGCCCTTTTGGAAGGTCTGCCGTTGCGGGACATTGCTGATATCCCTTCAATTTCATAATGCAGCAGAATTAAATATGATCAAAAGCAATGGAGATAATTTTGAGTGACAAGTTAAATTCAGAAAGTTTATTTACCTCAACCTAAATTTACTGAATTTCCAAATGATGAAACAACAATTTAGAGGACAGTCTAATCCATATTTGTGATTACAATCTGGAACTAAATCTGCTCCACCAACCTAATTGGGTAGGTAATTTTGGTCTCGCTATACCTAGTCTGCCGTGCACCTCATCTTTTGAATAATGAGCAATCACAATCCTCTCCCCAGATGTCCATGGGGGGACAGAGTGTGTCAGCACCCTACCAGTGAGAAAAATAGAGGTTCCTGCTTCGTACTTGAAAGAGGCCTTTAGATCATCCAAGCTCAGCTTGGCATCATGGTCCCTGCCAAGACTAAGAAGATGGTCGTAAAAAACAGCAGCTCCTCCCAGATCGATGTGGGGGGAAGTAGTTCGATTGACAATGATATCCAAGCCAGAATAGCTGGTAGGCCATGCGGGGATGGGTTTTGGCAGTTGCTGGATTAGCATCTGAGTTGCGTTTGCATTTGCAGTCCACATATCCAGGTGTACGACATGCAGAGCCGCATCTGCCAATCGTTCCATTGGTTGGATCTGCTCCAGCCAGTGCTGCACCTCATCTTCCCAAAGAGTCAATGATCTCACAATTGGGTCTACCATTCGCTATTAAAAGTGTTAGAAAATAGAACCAAGATTTGACTTAATAGGACCAGTACCTTGCGCCCAGTCATGAAAGTTCCAATTGAGATGGACAATCTTCCTACCCCAAAAGTACAGTTGTCACCATTCACAAAACCCTGATCCCTCCAGGAAGCTGAAGATTCCTTCTCCTTCCTTCCCTTCTTGGTCTGCTCTTTATCCATTTTCTTTTGGCCAGAGTCCAAAAGTTTTCGGAGACAATGTGTGGCAGTGTTTTCCTGAGCCTGAATATAATTGTCATAAATTGCAAAGTAAATGAATCATACAGTTCCTTACCACTCTGGAGGGGACGAGCAAGGAAGGTAAATACCAAACTAATATTTTCCCATGGACATCTACGATGGTTGAAGGTTTCTCAATATTTCCAAGTTCGATACCTTGGAAATATTTCTCGGAACGTCCTGCAGGAGTAGATCCTGCATAGTGATCGTAATCCCATTCTACAGAAACTAGCAAAAAACATGAGCAATAATTATATGAGTCTGACAAGGAGTGCTAACTGGGATTGAGAAATGCTGCCACAAGTAAAGCAGCACACCATTTCACTTCGCATTCTGAGGGAATATTTGAAGATGCAGTGCTTATGGCTTGGGCTCTCAGTTCAGGCAAAAGAAGGTCCAATCTCATGCTAAATGGGCAGTATCATAAGAATTTTGAAATGAGAGACCTCAGACAATAGAGATTTGGAAACCTCACTAACCCTGCCTTTTGAACATTCTTCCACACAATTTCGTCATTCTTAGCTAAGTTTCCAAGAGCCACTGTATTCAGGATGTGTTGGATATTGGTAACCAGCAGGGGAATATAGTCGAGGTCTGCCATGATCAGGGAAACAGGCAAAATTAAAATTGTTCAAGATAGAGGTATATATAACTAATGCATAACTTATACAATTAGAATACAATCACGTGACCCCATATCTTGAACCGACATTATTCGAACGGGCAGAGGTACAGTATAGGTGGTTACATTATTTTCGACCAGCAGAGGTTCAGTATAGGTGGTTACATTCATCTGTCCATGCTCATCGAGTTTGAAAAAAAACAACTAAATAGAAAAAAAAAAAACTAAGTAAAAAAGGCTTTCGCCAGGCAATCGCTGAGGGGGCCCTCCTCTTGATCACCTGACTACGGCCAAGGAAATAATAAAGACAAAAGGAAAAAAAAAAAAAAAGATAGTAAATAGTAATCATATCAATCCGAGGGGGTACAAGCGTCCCTTCATGTGTCTAAAATTTGTGAAAAACCGACCGCTGATATTAATTGGAAAGACTTACCTTCATGTCTTTAGTTTCCAATCCAATGACACCCACACGACTGCTGTGCCGTGACCCACTTGAGAGAAAAAAAACAGGTTAGAAACAAACCGACAATGTTAATTGACATGACTTACCTCCGTGCTCAAACATAACGAAATAACGATTCAGACGAACAGAGAGCGAAAACAGTCATCTTGATCGCACAGGAGGAGCGCAGGACGCCCACATCACAGCACGACCGACAGGATAGTTACCTCGATCGAGCCGGAGGAGCGCAGGACGCCCACATCACAGCACGACAGACAGACAAGTACCATGATCGTGCCGGAGGAGCGCAGGACACTCACATCACAGCACGACCGACAGACAATTACCACGATCTGAAAGAATAAGAAAAAAGGTCAGACGAACAGAGAGCGAAAACAGTCATCTTGATCGCGCAGGAGGAGCGCAGGACGCCCACATCACAGCACGACCGACAGGATAGTTACCTTGATCGAGCCGGAGAAGCGCAGGACGCCCACATCACAGCACGACCGACAGACAAGTACCATGATCGTGCCGGAGGAGCGCAGGACACTCACATCACAGCACGACCGACAGACAATTACCACGATCTGAAAGAAAAAGAAAACAGGTCAGGCGAACAGAGAACGAAAACAGTTATCTTGATCGCGCAGGAGGAGCGCAGGGCACCCACATCACAGCACGACCGACAGATAGTTACCTTGATCGTGCCGGAGGAGCGCAGGACGCCCACATCACAGCACGACCGACAGACAAGTACCTTGATTGTGCCGGAGGAGCGCAGGACACCCACATCACAGCACGACCGAAGCAGCGTAACCGACCTGCGAGTAGAAAAAAAATTCGTCAGAGTGCGAACACGGTTATACCATTTGAGGGTACAACAGAAGGACCTAGAAAAGAAATAAAATCATGTCAGCGTACAAGACACGCAGCGAGACTGACCTTAAGGGACCGACGAAGTTTTTCACCACGCAGGCTGCAGTCCTGCATAATGAAAAAAATCGTGGTCCGGGTTGAGCGTAACGCCCTCACAGTAGGATAAAGAGAAGTATGTAAAAAAGGCATAAGATGACAAAAAAAGATAGAGAGTGGGGCTCGAATTGAATTCAGCGCAGCTCAAATATACGTGCGGGCTGTTTGCTACTGTTTGTTGTGGCAAAACGCCCGAGCTGCCGGACATCGCTAACACCCGAGCTGCCGGACTTCGCTTCCGAAGTTCACACGTCGTTGAAACCGGCTATAGCCTGGGAACGTGCGCTAGAGGCGCCGCTGACTTTCAAGTACAACCACGTTGCAGGTCACGCACGTCCGGCGGTGCCCACTTATCGTTTGGAATGGGACTTGGTTCAGGTAAGTCGCGCGAGCCCATATGACTCATTTGGTTAAATCGGATCCTATTCTAGCTTGGTTCAGGTAAGTCTCGCGAGCCCATATAACTCATTTGGTTAAATCGGATCCTATTCTAGCTTGGTTCAGGTAAGTCGCGCGAGCCCTATGATATAACTCATTTGGTTAAATCGGATCCTATTGTCAATTCAGACAAGCGAGGTAATTTTTGGGGGGCAAGATAAATTTGGGGGGGGAAAAACATGAGCTTGTGTTTCGTTCAAGCGGCGCGGTGGTACGTACCTCCGATTTCGCGACCCTTTTTGAACGGGGAGTCCCTCTTCTTCGAGCCAGCAGTACCTCTTCTTCCCCTCTCACATTTGCAGAAAAATGCCCCGCACTCGCCAAACCGCCAAGAAATCGACCGGGGGCAAAGCCAAACGGGTCGACTTGAGCAACGTCCAGACCATTCCTGCCAAGAAACGGGTCCGACTGGACTCGGATGGTGAGGGCGAAGTTGTAGCCGTCGAGAAGGATGGGACCGACATGGTAAGCGCTAATCTCGCACACTTCAGCCGGTCTGATTTGCCTTGTGTCAGGCCGTGGACGCCGTCAAGAAGGATATCCACGAAAACAAGCGAGTCAATGGTGACCCCGAGCTCACTGCTGTGGTAAGGAACATATTCATTATTGTTCTCGTGTCGTCAGAACTAACATTCTCCTAGGGCTGTTCTATCTGTCAGGATGGCGGATGGCTGTTTCTCTGCGACGACTGCCCGCGCGGAATTTGTATTCAATGCTTCGACATCAAGGTCCACCCCAACGACAAGAAGTGGGACGAATTGGAAGGTCCTGACGTGCATTTCCAGTGTCCTTTCTGCCACTGGAATGGGCCGTCTGAGCGGGGAACAAAGGCCGTACCGTACTTCGTAAGTTTTTCTCTTTTTTTTTCTTCCTCTTCGTCTTTTTTTTTCTTGTCTGTATCTGCGTTCGAACAGCAGGCTAACATTGCTTTCTAAGGGTTTTACTAGATCTGACGGGGTGCCTATCCTGGACGGCGTACTCTGTGTCAAAGGCAACTTCGAATTGACACTCGGTGGGAAGCTGCTTTGCCCAACGACGTTGCTCATACAGCTCCGACTCGACTCGCTTAATGTCACCGCTCACTCTACGATGCTCGAAGAGAGTCTCCGTGACCTCCTTCCCCCATCACATCTCGACATCGTTACACTCCCTTTTGACTTGGGGACCGAGAAGGGACTGACCGACTGGCCGAAGGTTGTAAAGGCGGCGATCGCAGGCCTTCGGGAGAATTACGCGCGTGTGATCGTGACACTGACGAATCATACTGATCACGAGCGCGGCGATTTGTTTTTGGGACTGAGTTATGGCCAGCCACAGTCTGCCTCTGTCGACCAGGTCAGTTATCAATGTCTTATATTGATATGTTTCAAGTTCACTAATTATCGGTACAGTTTTTGGAAGCTTTGCTTGGTCCCTTTCGATGCTACCTCTCGGGTGCTATGTTCTATTTGCTTGCTTGTGGTTCGGTGGTAACGGATAAAATGTCCTTTGCCTTGCTGGGGCAAAAGTTGCGCGAGTGAGTAGTGACGTTGTCGTCCGAGATTACTTTCAGTCGCTGACCAAGGTTTAGGTATGGTATCGGTGACACCATAGCCTTCGATGCAGCTCGATTGGTGGTGGCGAATACTGCTCATCTTCTGATCAGGCTCACTAAGGAGGTCGTTGCGCAAGAAACCGGATTCGGCGATGCCCTCGAGTCAATGCTACCAGATTTCTCTACGCTGGGACATCATACGGGGATAATTCATTTCACTCCCTCCAGCACGACGAAGTACATCTGGTCCCACCGCACCCACCAGCCATGGGGTCATCGCCTTCCTCCCCAATGTCACCAGTGTGGGGTCTTCCAGAACTGGACAAGTGTGCAGACCGATAAGCACCAAACATATATATACAGGTGTATGAACCAGAAGTGTGGCTGGAACGGGAATAAGATGGTCGGTGAGCCCAAGACCTTCGAATTCTCGATGCCAAAAGATGCACAGTTTATTGTCCAGAAGAGGAAGAGGGGCGGAGGTTGGCTCAAATTATCGCTCGTCGTGTAGTAGTTGCGACGTCCGTAGTACTTTGTATTCTGCCCTTACAATGGCGTTGAAATTTGATTGCCAGACAAGTTCATTGTTACTTATATTAGTTCTTCACGTCACGCAGATCAGGTTACCCGTTGGTAACGTGACTCAGATCTAAGATCTTCGTCGATTGTCTGTCTGATTTAGTTCTCACGCCGCAGATCAGGAAGTTGCCAACGTGTTTCAGATCTAAGATCTTCTCGCTTGTTGTTTTCAAGTTCCGTAAGATCTGGTTTTGTTTTGGCCACGTAGTAGATTATCTAATCTTGTTCTCACGCCTGGCATTGCTGTTTGGTTGTTTTTCTTTTTTTGGCGCGCGTTGATTGGTTCCGTTCGCGTCGTTCCTATACCCACGATTATGTGGTCTAAGATATTTTTTGACGAGCTTGAGTCTCACTGTAAAAGGTACATTGGGGCGCAAGGTGATCGGGTGCAACGTGGACGCATTCTCAAGGCTTGCAAGGATGCAATTCTCGCATCTCCTAAGGCCAAAGAGCCCGGGGTTGTGTTGCCTAAACCTATGCGCATGGTAAGCCCTACTTTGCGTGCAAGTGATGCTGACTTTATATAATTTGTAGGCTATTCGGCGCGAATTCCTGCCTCACCTCGAGGCCAATGATCAGGATCAGGAAGAAGTCGATCTTCTGGATCACGAAGAAACGGTGCGGAATCTGCTGACCCCTGAAGACCGGGAGGCTGCTGCTAGGCCCACCCAAGCTGGCGATTACCACAAGCCCTGGGACGGTTTCCGTGCAGCCCAGCGTCTTTTCAGGGAGGAGGTGGACAAAATCGATAGAAGTGTGAGGGACAAAACTGACAAGAAGAACTTTGGCGCGCGGACCAGAGCCTTGCGGGAGTGGTGGAACACCTTGGCCAAGGAACGGAGGGAGGAGGCAGAAGCTGCTGCAGCAAAGTGGAATGCTGGGGGTGCCAGCAGAGATAAGCAGGCCGCGTAAGTCTGCCTTTCTTTCAGCCTTTCTTTCTGATGTTGATCCTTCCCTGGCCTGGTTAGGTTTCGTAAGAAAAACTTGAAGAAAGACGCAACAACATGGCTGGAGGTCCTTCGGCGGTGCATGGGCGTTCATTGTGTTATCATTGCTGGATTCCAGACCGACGAGGGTGTCCGCACCACAGTGTAAGTGTTTATGACTCTTGTGTTAGCCTGCTCTCACGTCAAATAGTCTTGAGAGCGCCCCGATCGAGGGTCGTTCCAAATTATTTTCTATCTCGTCTCCAGATACCAAGGAGTGGGTACGGAATGGGGCTGACCTATACGCTGACTATCTCGAGGGAGAAGGTACTTGATTGATTTGTTTAACTGATTCTACTTAACTAATTAAATTTGGTCCAGACGAGATCTCCGATTCCGAGGAAGAGGAAGAAGAAGAGGACGTCGAAGACGTCCCAGAAGTGGCAGTGGATGGCGATGGGAATCCTTTGCTCCCTGATGTTCCTGTGCGCCATGTCAAGGCTCGACAATTCGTAGTGCGGGAGATATTCCGTAAAGCCTACGGTAAGGGTTGTCTTCGTTTTCGTTTTCGTATTGTTTCTTGATTTTAGTCTTCTTTGGTCAGTATGCGTCTCGGAGAGACCCAGGGCATCAGTTCCATGGCTGCTCTTGGGTCGGTGCCAAGAGGAATACTTGGACATGGAGTGTCTGCCTGAAGGGTTTGCCGTTGCCGACCCCTCGAAGTTTACAAAGAAGGAGGTCGACCAGCTTTGGTTTCATTGGTCCCGCCGAGCCAGAAAAAATCTTCCCATCCTCCGGTTCATCAAGGCAAAGCAGGAGGACCTTCCCTTTGGCTTGCCAAGGGTGCCCAGACTTCGACCTCGAAAGAAGCGGCCGTATATGGAGGTGGACAGCAGCGAGGAGGATGAACTTGAGAGCGACGACGACGACGACGACGAGGAGGAGGAGAAGGAGGTAATTGGGAAAGGAAAAGGCAAGGAGATACCAGCAGATCGGCCTTCGTCGAAATCCTACTCCTCTTCTTCCAAGAGACGTCGCTTGTCTGGCAACGAACCGGCGCCGGAGGTCGACAGCCCGGCCGCTAATGTTGACTGTCGGAAGCCGTTTTTGGAGGGCCTTTCGAACGTACCCTCGTATACTGAGCTACTGCAATTCATTTGGGACAGATTGCCTCGCGTTGTAAGTCAATTTCATTTTGCCTTATGACCAAGCTAACATTTGTTTTCTTCTAATTATTTAGCCTGGCTCACAATCATCGAGGGTGAGTTTACCCCACTGGGCTTCTTGGCGTTGGTCCAAGTCGTTCCTTCCATCGGAGATCCATGGGTCTGGCGAAGACTTCCGTCAAGCCCTGCATTCCCTTAGTCAGGCCGACATCGTGGATGCCAACATCGGTGTTCCGGTGGCTCTTGGTCTGGGGCTATTGTTGCGTGATTCTAGTAGAGCGATGGAAGTGGAGGATGATGATGAAGACGCACCTCAAGTGATACGGAACTCCCGGCTAGGCATCGAGACCCATGAGGAGGTTGAGTTGGCGACGAAGGCAATTTTGGAAGGCCTGCAGCGAAACTGGAATCAGCATGAAGTGCCGGAGAATGAAGATCAGATGGTGACGGACTCCGCGAATGCAGACCGCAGGGCCGAAGAGGTGCCGACGACCGATCCCCTCGACGAGGCAGTGAAGAAGATGGAGATGGAGTGGGCAGAGAAGTTGAAAAAGTTCGAGGAGGAGAAGGAAAAAACAATAGCGGAGGCGAAGAGAAAGTATGGGGAAGAGAATGAGAGGGATCACGAAGGAGGATGCCAATCGACTTCAAATACGAAGGAGAAAGACAGAGACAAGGGCGGTAAGCCAACATCGAAGGCTCTTGACAGTCCCAAACACTCTGGCAAGCCAACCTCTTCAGGCAGCCTTGGGAATACAAGAACCAGCAAACGAATCCCTAGGCCCAGCCGGAAGCGTCGTGGTTCCGAATATGCATAATGTGGTCTTCATCCATGTTCCGCTCCTCGATACTGCTGTTCGTCGTCTTCGTTCTGTTCCTCGATACTAAAGTTTCTCGTCGTGTAATAACAATACTGGTCAGAAGATCTATCGAGAAGAATAGGGAGGAATATATGCTGGCTGGAATGAATTGAAAGATTCGCCAAGAATACTAGTTGGAAAGAGGCGGCCGAGTCGTGTGTACGGGTGTACAGATTTTTTGCGAGGTCCCGGCCGCTCCAGAGGTGCATGGGCCACCATATTCACACTCTGGGCGCGGCCGCGCGAAAATGATAATTCAACTAATATTGTGTTGCTTAAGACGATACTGAGCTCAGACAGCTTAAACTAACTTCAGGTGACTGATCGTCCGGCCGCGCCTGTGCCGCACGGTTCCTATTAGTCGTAGTGTACCCCCGGCCGGGGCGACAAAATCATTATTCAATTGAACTTAATTTGGATAATAATATACTATTCAAATGGAATTACTGAATCAATGAATGGAAAAACAACTTCAGAATATCACGGGTCCGGCCGCGCCAGGGCTGCGACGGACGAAGGGTTTGTACCGCCCTCCCGGCCGGCTGGGAATAATAATCAATTAACTCCAATTACAATCTTGGAAAAGGAGGTTTCTAATTGATACCTATACCAGTATCTCTGCGAGCAAATTTTGTTAACCCGGTCGGCCGGATAGCGCATGGCTTTAGCATTCGTACCCGGACCCCGGCCGCATCAATAACATTGGGATCATATGAAACAACACTGTCATCATGGTAAATTCACATACCATACACTGTGGGCTATCGCGCTGTATTAACAATGTACATATATCCGGCTGCGGGCTGGTGCAGGAGTACGAGGGCAATTCTGCATGCGGCCGGCCCATCAACCTTGGTGCGTTCGGCCGGGCTGTATTTATGTCCCTTGGAGATGCGCACTGCAAACAGGGCCGGCCTGTGCAATGCATCCGCCGCGCTCGGGGTACAGTGACATGAAACCTGTACCGCAAGCCGGCCGGCTCAATGTATCTTGATGTCCCTTTTTGGTACATATTTCTCACGCTGGCGGCCGGCAATGAGAGTACGGGTTCCGAAGATACACAGGGCCCGCTCGGCCGTGCCTATCTTCAGCCTCCACATCCGACCCTTTTTAGTAAATAATTCCCACACTGTCGGCCGGGGCCAGGAGTACATAACATGCATCCAGTACCAGCTGGTGGTAATGTATTCAATCAGGGAAATGGAGTCTACCATATTCATTAATATTCATTCCTTTTTTGGTAATAAAGTCCCACACCCTCGGCCGGTTCCAGAAGTACAACCGCCCTTTTTAGTAAATAATTCCCACACTGTCGGCCGGGGCCAGGAGTACATAACATGCATCCAGTACCAGCTGCTGATAATGTATTCAATCAGGGAAATGAAGTCTACTATATTCATTAATATTCATTCCTTTTTTGGTAATAAAGTCCCACACCCTCGGCCGGTTTCAGAAGTACAACACATTGATTTAGTCCCAGCTGTACACAATCTATTCCATTATCCAAATACACCAATCAATATTCATGATTACATCATACTTTCCTTTTCTGGTCACAGATTCCCACCACTGGACCAGCAGCCAATGAAAAAATTTTCACATTTTCGGCTGGTACCAGAAGTACAGGATAGCCCGGCTGTACCGATAGTACAAAGGTATATTCCATTGGGTCGGCTGGTGGCCAGCCGGGCCCAGAGATACGTGCATTTGTACATTTCCGGGGTACCAAAGGTACGAGGGTGGTTGACTGCACTATGTGGCCGGCCAATGCTCGGGGCTGACCACCACGAGGACGTCTGGGCTGCAGCAAGCCAGGTATTTCCGGAGCCTTCCGAGCCAGCGGGACCTGTGCGAACTTGCGGATTG